>JXSR01S074570.1:33496-45068 GCA_000969725.1 Ophiothrix spiculata | reverse complement strand
GAAGTCATAAAATATACAGTACCAGCTGTATCAAGTGGGGACATATAGAAGGGTAAAAAATATATATACACATGACAATCATTTGTTTAAAATGTTGATAAAATAGGGTTTAGGACTACTAGTATTTACGAACCGCTTTGTCCTAACCCGCATTTGAGAAATATTGGCACTATTACGAAGGGAGCGACCATGACACTCAAATCTGGAAGGAGGGAGAAGAGATTTAGTCCGCTCATTTTCAGCAAACCTACGACAATGGTTCTCCCTCCTTTCAAACTGGGAGTCAAATTGGCAGCTACCCAAATGTAAGACTCATATGAATTACCAAGGATAATGTGACATGCTCTTCTTCGGATGGATTCAATGTGACGAGATTGTTTGGAAGTGATACTTGGGTGCCACAAAACGTCAGCGTACGTACTCGAGAATCGGTCTTACATAGCCACCGTACACCACACGAAGTTCGTCACTGCTAAAGCCAAAGCGCTTTAATGTCCTCAACATAAACAATCTTTTGTTGGCTTTTTTCAACATATTGTCAACTTGTATGTTCCATTTAAGGTTGTTTTCAAGGTAAATTCCCAAAACCTTTGCTTCATTGACATAAGACCGATTCTCAAGTCGCTAGGTTGGAGGGGATTTTTACCAAAATAAAACTGGAGAGCTTGACACTTGGAGGGATTCAACTTGAGCATATTATCCTTCTACCATTTGGTAAATTCATCGAGATCAGCCTGCAGAGAGCTTGAAGGATAATGTGAGCAAATAGAATTCCCTGCAAATGTCAAGTCATCCACATATGTCAAGCACATGGAAGTAGAATTTTCAGCAGCCTCGTTAATGAGTATTTGGAAGCCAATTGGGCCTAATTTTGTACCATGAGGAACACCCCCGTGTAGCGACACATAATCAGAAAGGACATTGTTAAACCTCACACATTGCTGGTGGTTGTGGAGAAAGTCACAAATCCAAGGAACGATTGACCTCCGGATTCCCATGTGGATCATTTTCTCAATGAGAATAGTGTGGTCAACTAAATCAAACGCTTTGGAAAAATCCGTGAGGACCACCGTTCCTATATTGTTACTTTTATCGGCCCCCTGGTGAAGGTAATGAATAAGGCTGACTAAGTAGTGAGCTGTTGAAGTCTCTTTCACATTTCCATACTGCCGCTTATCAATCATCCAATCATCCAGGACCCTCGGCAATTTTTGCCTTGATACCTAATGGTACGCCCCTTAATTTGACCAATACGTGCAAATATCACGTATCAAATATCTGAGCATGTGTTGAAGGTTGATTACTCGCAACATGAAATGCGCATTTATTAACCCATAATCGTCATATTGCAGTTATCGCCCACTGAACGCTACACCACAGAGTAACGGAGATGACACTAAGCTCAAAACACGGCCCCAATCATAGCGTAGTAGTATGTGTGGACAAAAACGAATATTCATGAGTAAGACTGCTCAAAAGACTCATCAGTAAATAATCAATACATGTGTTAATAACAGTTTTCATGCTAGACTAATTTCATGATGTCTTACATGAAGGACGAACAAAAGACGAGGACGCATTTTGAAGAATGCTGCACAGCTTGCACCCAATTAAGCGTAATACACATCAATGGCGATGTCGGGATTTATTTGAGTAGGATTATTCATAATGCGTCCTCGTTTTTATAATGGGAGCCACTGATCACGCGATCAGCCAAGAAACGTTAACCTGTGACTATTGAGAAATGGTAATCAAATGAGCTATGAAGTATATGGGGATAAAGTGTCAGGGGCCTGGCTACACCGCGACCTTTGAATTGCTAAACCAAGTCTTACGTGTTTTTTCAATGGACTCTATCAGGTCCTTTAAATTATCGTATGCTAATGAGTATGGTGTCACGAGAACGAGAATTTCATGATCTTGATTGACATGTGCGTTCAGAGTTGATAGCTTAAAGGATGCGAGCGTGATGGGCAAATAAAAGTTGGTATGTCGAAACTCCATAGCGAATGCGCTGACCGGGGTCTTGTAACAAAATGTACCTAGTCAGACTTACCCTTTGGTCTTTTGAGTTCACAAAAAAATATCACCTGAAAGCTTAATAAATCAGGAACAAAATGGTAAATGTTCAAAAAAAAAATCGGCCGGTTGGTTTTGATACAGCGATCTTGTTAAGTTATCATCCTATACCCAAAACACGGGGTCATGCATCAATTACGAGCATTGTGTGTGCATTGTATAGGAAATGTTGCTGATAACTGCAATATGTACTTTACCTGGTTGGTCAAATGTACCCTTTAAAGGCACTGAATATGAACCCATGCCTTCTGATGTATATGCTGCAACCTCAAACAAATAGCCAGTGTGGTTCAAATCTGCGAATTGTACATCAAGATCTGAAACATTGCCAGACCGTAGTATCTCTCCATTAGTTGCATTCAGACGATAAGAGTATCCTTGGATTAATCCGGATTCACATAGTGGACTGATCCACTTAAAAGACAGGTGTGTTTTAGTTACGTTTGCTGTTACTTCCACAGGTTTTGATGGCTCTAAAAACAAAACAAGAAGAACAATATGTAAATGATGTATTTCATTGCTCTAAGCATACCACGCGAGTCATAAAAACTGCAATAATTAGATGGAAGCCATATTGTAAGAACAAAAGTGATTTTGAACAAATAATATTAATTTCTAAATAGATCATGAATAAAGCTTTAAAAGGGTGAAAGAACGATGCAAATTGATAAAGGCATTGCGAAGATATCCTTATTTGAATATTATGGTATGAAAACAGTTCTGTCCAAATGAGCATGCCTCGTCAAACGACAGTTCATAACGAGTAAGTACCAATATTGAATTGAGTTTCCAATGCATGCACCTCTTGAATAATAACAACAAGAAGCAGGAGAAACGTCGACCGCGTTCGTCAGGCAAGGGATCCCGAAGTGAGCTCGCAAAGAAATCCCCTGCCACATGTGTCCCAGTCCACGTTCAACCGAATATTGAATATTCAGGGCCACCAAGCTCAAACGACCCTTTTCAACTTACCCAAACTAAAGAGAAAAGAGTATGTCATAATTGTGTCCTACGTATTGAATAAAACATATGCACGACAGTTGGACAGAACTAGTTTTATGCTTTCATATTCAAATAAGTGTATCTCTATGACGCCTTTATCAATTTTTCCCATCCTTTCACCATTTTAAAGATACATCTGTGATCTATTTAGATATACATTTTTCATGTTCATGGTATCTCTTGTTCTTAAAATATGGCTTTTACTTAACTATTTGCAGTACTCACTCGGTATACTTTTATCAATAATCGATGTTTTTAAACAATTATTGCAATATAATATAAAAGACCATACTATTATTGACACGGTTAAAACGCTCTTCCCTTTCCCATTTTATACATTTTAAGGTGTGGATATAAAGCGTACGTTTTCTGTGATTAATACAATTTGTTGCAAAATTACTTATATTTTTCCTAGACATCGAAAAAACAACAACATTTGCTTGAACAAAATCAACTTCGAATATCCTTTATCCTGTGTTTTGTTGGTATACCGCGAGGTTAAGTCAAAACTGGGACTACGGGGCGAGTTGGCCCCCTACCACATGGGGCAAGTTGGCCCTAAGGCGAATTTGCCCAAGATGGCATGATAACCTACTCAGACTCTAGCACAATAACATTTATGACGTTTTAACACGATTTTAATTCATAACAAGAAGCGTATCACAAGACGCAAGGAGTCTTAAATGAAACTGGTAGGCCTATATTGCATATATTGCATACAGATAAAACTGTAGGTCACAACGTATCTTTTTAAAAGATCGATATGTATTAATTTATGATGGCATTTCACCTCAAAAGGACAATTTTGTATGCAGAACATTCCCGTGCTTCACTTAAAAGAACATAATGTATGAAATGTGTCACGGTAAAATGAGTACGACTCTTTTTTTGTAAATGGGGCCAACTCAACCCACTGGGTGGGCCAACTCGCCCCGCACAGCGGGGCTAGCGGGGCGAGTTGGCCCTTGTAACGCCTTTTTTATTTTATTTTTAATTATTTAAATACGATAAGCCGCAGAGTCTTATAAGTTAAACATAGCTATGGTACATATCTATCTTGTGTTAATAACTGTTATTAACAGGAAAATCTTCTAGACCTCAACCTCTCCAATACAGGGGCGTTCAAACAAAAGGGGGGGCCAACTCACCCCACCCTCCCCTTAGTTAGTAACTTCATCTTAAAATCTTATAAACTTCAGTGGCCAGAACTAGTATGTATATACCTTAACTCACCCCGAAAAGAGGAACTTTGCGACAGAACCCTTTTCGAGAAACTCGTGAAAATAGACATCAATAAATAAAAACAAATTATAAGAATTTCCAGCAGATTTTCTGTTGTAAAATTTGATTGCCTTGATTAATTTTTACAAGTATATGGTGTCATTTTGAAGCTGAGAAAATGCTTTAACGGATGAAAAGATAAAATCAAAATTGATATCTTCTGCAAAGTTCCCCCTTTCGGGGTGAGCCATCACATATATAAATACAGGACAACCATATTTCAACTTTGTATCTGTCGCGCCAAAGTATTCCACTATCAAATGTTTGATGTCAAAAAACAATGTTTTTTATTAGTATTGTAGGTACAATAAAGCATGTCTTTGGGAAAACTTTTAATACCATGTAGTTTGAGAATGTCGACTTTCTAAATATTACCCAAGTTGTCAAGAGGTCAACAATATATATGTGTTCTGTTTAACTTTTCTTTTTACCAAATGACCAAAAATCATCAGTGAAAAAACATTGAACTATTTTTAAAAACCCGAATTTCTAAAATATAACTGAGTTGTGAAGGCTACCTGAAACAACAATCATAATGAAAGAATATGAAGACCGATTTAAACCTCTTCAAAAAACGCTTCAAATGGACAGAACAACTTATCTGCAATACTTGGAGACTTGTCATTTATTTACAGGCTGGAATTACTTACTTGTACAGTTCACTTTAAAATGTAGATTTGATGACCCAAGTCCGAGAATACGTAGAACAAACACCATGAATATAAAAAGAAAATTGAGCATTAAGGTTAGACCATAGGACATATTAGTTTGTAGTCATTACACTGTGTTTAATGGCTATTTATAAATTTATATGCATTGTATAATGGTTTAAGACCGCTATCTGGCTATATTTAGTTTTTGCGTGCCTGACTATCGATTAGCAAACAACGAAATTTAGTATATTTAACCCTTTCCCAAAAATATTATCCAAGACGTGGTTAAAATCATCGTGTACTTTAGAAGTCATATGATATGTTCCTAAAACCAAATAGTTAGTTTAGCTCATGATTTATAAACATGAAGTGTTCCTTTGACATTGTGTTAATCATTATTAATATATGAAAGAAAGCCAGCCTTATCCCAATGATATTTCGTATGCAGAGAATTTATTTTTGTTTTTCGACGTAGGAAGCAAAGTACACATATGAGAACTAGTACATGTAGTATGGGTCACATGAAAAACAATATATACAAATGGGTCTTGAACCCACTATAAGAAAGATGTTGGCGATGATTAACACGTATATTTCATCATTTAGTTCAGTCTTTACGCATCAACACCCGACTACTATTAGTGAACAAAATTGCGTCATTTTATTATTTGTCCAAGTAGAGCAAAAATGCTTATCAAAATCTTACTTAGTGGTTCTGAATATGGTCCAATTCCTTCTGATGTATATGCAGCGACCTCAAACGAATAGTCATTGTAGTTAAAATCTGGAAAACGTACAACAGCAGTTGAAACATTCCCAGACTGTAGTAACTCCCCATTAGTTGTATTCAGGCGATAATAGAATCCTAGAATTAAACCATGTCTAGATCCACATGGTGGTTCGTCCCATGTAAAAGACAGGTCTGTTTCTGTAGTGTCTGCTTTAACTTCCATAGGAGGTTTTGATGGCGCTAAAAGCAAAAGAAAAAGAAAACGTATGTTTTATTTTGTTGATGCAAGACCAGTTTCAGGTGTTTTCATATTTTATTTTATTATTTTATTTTATGTTTATGGGTTTGAAACTTTGAATAGAAAGTTCACTAAGGCGCGGCTTCAAAACCCAACCGGTGGTTGTCTGGCGGTTCTGTGCGTTTCTGGGCGGTTGGCTATTGTTTATTCCGGTTGAACCGGCCTTAAACGCCAAAAACCGGCAGACAACCGCCAGTTGAGTTTTGAAGCCGTCCTTAAACAGTGTCAAAGCTACTCGACAGTTTAAAGGTCTGTCAACCTTTTATGACACTTTTTCATCATATATCCCATATAGCTCATTTGACTTTTTTATAATGCCAGAAACGATTTTGTTGGCTCCGATGTCGCAAAAGACTTTATCCAACTTCTAAGTATTTTTTGTCCATATATAAACAGGATTTATCGAAATAATAATAACAATGAGAGTTTTGAGCGCTCTTAACAAAGAAGCCGCTGGGCGATGTACATACAACAAAACATTAAAAACTTTACTAAAATGAAAATAGAATAAATTCTTAAACATACTATCATGCACAAACAAAGAGCAAGTCAGGTAATTTTACAATCAGTCATAGCAGTCTTCGAAGAGTAGAGCCTTGATAGTACGTTTGAACTGACCAACGTTCCTGATTATTGATGGCATGGCAAGTCATTCCAGAGTTTGTTTAGGCTTTCGCCAAATCACCTTGTTTAGGTTAGGTACCAAATAAGCTAAAGGAAGCTTATCTTCAACAGGGCTCCAAAATGTTTTTATATTCAGTTTTGAATGCAGGAGGAAGACCGGAGTACCAGTAGAAAAACCTGCGGAAGGAAGCATGGACTGAAAACTAAATGCATATAAAGCGACTGGAACCCGGGACGTCATTGGTACAAGGCGAGGAACTACTGCTACGCCAACCCGCTCCCCAGAAACGATGAATGCTCTTTGTCCATAGATATATGTTCTTAGACGTTGCGAAGGAAATCCGAAAGAGACTTGATATGAGGTTTCGAGAGTACGAGTTGGTGTATAGCGGCTTAACAAATAAGAAAGGTATGCAGAAGAGTGCTCGTGAAAAGTCTAAAATACCAGAAGGAGGATCTTATATTTAACGCACTTAGACACAGATAGCCAATGGTGGCTCTATAACACTGGAGTTATGTGATCTCTACATTTATGCAGTATGACAAGATGGGCTGAAGCGTTCTGGGGTCTTGGAAGATTTTTGCAGATCGTTGTCAAGGTGAGAATTACAGCAGTCGAGGCTATGAAAAGCGTGAAGCCATTCATTGCATGAATTGGACCTAGTGTCAAGTCTCTCAGGGAATATATTGGGATCATTAGGAGAAAGCTACAGGGTGTCCCAATAAACATTGTGCAAGTTCTTCAGACTAGCTCCTTAAAACGTTTATCACTTTAAAGACCATGCCTTTGTTCTTCATTGTTGAAAATTTAAAGAAAATCCATAGATGCAAACCAGAGATATCGTTAATTTTGTCAGCATGTATCATTTTCCTTCTGCACAAGGAGAATCTCTATGAGAAGCAACAAAATGTTGAAAGGAGCAACACATCATTGATTAATTGACAATGAAGTATGAACCTTATGACGAAGAAGTGAAGTACGAACAATATGACAACGAAGAGGAATGTTGTATAGTGATATGGAAAGCAGAGAAGAAAGTATTTATCTAATCCTAATAATGATTCTAGAGTCATATTGCAAGTGATGTAAATTAAGACAAATTTCTGTTTAATTTGTTTTTGGTGAATTTTTGAAGAATACAAGTAAAGTACGTGGTGAGTGTTTTCGATTTTATTACTCAAGCGTCAAAGGTTTGTATGAAGCCTTTCGAAGTTCTTTGATAACATTCTTAACTACAGGATTTCCTATTGTGCAGAAGGAAAATTATACAAGATGACACAATCAATCATATCTCTGGTTTGTATCGATTGGTTAGCGTGAAATTTTCAACAATGATAGACACAGGCAAGAACTTTATAGTAATATGTGTTTTAAGAAGATAGTCAGAAAAACTTCTGACAAAATCAGCTCTATTTCCATTCACAATGTTTATTGGGACACCCTGTAGATTACACTATCGTCAGCATACATATCGATAGTCTGTGTTGCTTGTGCTATATCTAGGAGTCAGATGTTCAGTTACCTGAACTAAACTGCCATATAGATGTAGATCACAAATATTGCAACATATCTGTGCAATAATATATTGACGAAGAAAATAATCAATATCTTAAACAGAGAGGTTTTAACTGGTCTCCCAAATGCAAAAAACCTTACAGAATTATAGCACGTGACACTTGTTGCAAATTCAACTTTCGAGCATTTAGTCATGTACCTTTATACCCGTTACAATTACCTTGTTCTCTGGTGACATAACTGGTACTTGCAGATACCTCTCCATGATACGAATCGTTATGAACTGTCTGAACGCTCATGAAAAACTTAGAATAAGGCTTGAAAGATTCCGTCTGGTCAAAAGTTGAATAAGTTTGACGAGTTTCAATCTGGTCCACATGTTCACCACCACATCCATCAATATTTGTATACACCATCTTCACCATATATTTTTTCTCGAGGCATGGCGTTCTTTCAGGCTCCCAGTCTATACCCACTATTCCATCTTCGTGAGTAATTGATAGTTTCCCAAGTTTGTTCGGTTCTAAGGAAAAAGAACAAGCAGACTTCGATGAGATAAATGTTACCAAAGCAATTTCTTTTATTTTATTTTAGTTGAAAATAGTTCTAGTCGAGACTTGTATCACTATATATTGCTTGTGAAAATTTCATTTCCAAACATGTATACTATAACTGTTTTACTCATGTATACTATAATTTTCAAACTATGATCAAAGCAATTTTTTACAAATCTATAGCTTTCAGCAGAATAGAAATGTTTCTGAAGGCAATTAAACTTGAAATAAATATTTTAGAACTAGAGCTTAAGCGCTAGTATAATATAAACTAAACGACCTAGTTTAAAAGCTACAATACCTAACATTTTGGATCAAATTTTTCAGGAAACCGATGCTATATTAAAGTACTTACTTGAACAGTTCACTTCATCCACGAAGATTTGATGAGTCAGTGAAAACAACCCGATATAAAGTGTCGCAAGATGTAATGAATATTGGAACAAAGAAAAAACATAATAATGTTAGCATATTGAGTATTAATATACATCAACATACCTATGACTGAATATTTAAGCATAATACGCCTGCTTCACAAATTGATATTGTATTGAATGAAAAAAAAACCAGACTTCATTGCACCCTTCGGAAGTATTATTTAGTATTATTGTAGTCCCAACTGGGAATGAGCTTCAACAGAGGCTTTCTTGGATTATACTTGGCTAATGGGCTTAAAAATTCTTTATTTCTTTAGATATAAAGTGTGTAAACGACAAGGTCTTCTTTTTCCCATGTTTGGAACATAAAACGCATGTCTTCTGGTTGGTTCTTCTTTTAGTACCCGGAGGATGTGCCAAGAAATTTCGGTTGGCTTTGTCTCACTAGGTAGATTAGAAGTTTGAGTGTCGGTAATCCCATATATAGATGTTCCTGTTTCGGTCGATACGTTTTATATTCAGCATAACTCTATAACTATAACATACATAAGGTTGCGAATGCATTTATTTCATTTTCCATATCATGGTTGATCACCCATGATTCACAACCATGGAGAAGTATGGTGACACCTGTAGTATTAAGCTAATTGAACTTTGTTGCAATAGGTGTACGTAATCTCTTCCTAAGTCGTTCTAAACGAGTTACTTCCGCTTCAAAACTCAGCAGCTGACCGGGCGTTTTCCATTGTTCAGAGCATTTAGCAACCAGCCAGAACCGGCGGTTCTGGGCAGTCAACCGCCGGTTGAATTTTGAAGTGCTCTCTACACTGAAAACATTATTTCGTCAAACGTGGTGGAAAAGTCGTCAAACAGGGGTTATAGATTAGTCATGCAAGTGAATTTCCCCTAATTCGTCGCTTGACGATATTTGCGGGCGCATGACAAACGAAAACAAATGCAGGACAAAATATTTTTGTAACTGTACGAATTACAAATCTGTGAAGGACGAGTTTGAACGATTGACAAATGCACTTTTTGTTAATTGACAAATGCACTTTGTCATGAGCCAAGGTCACAACAAACTAGTGTAGGCATAACAAACTATGTTGACAAACTTCTTTGAGCACGACTAACCATACCAGAATTTGCATGACGAATGATATCGTATATAACGGGTTTCCATACCTTCAAGAAGTGGCGTGGCGTGGCGTTTTATTCTCGAGTCGATTGCACAGGAGGATTCGGATAGAACAACACTTCCAGGTTAGGTTTATACATAGCCTATCATCACATTCCGACCAGACCGCATTGCATTCGGAGTCGGACACAACAACACTACTGGACTGTGGACTCAGAATTCCCGTACTCATACTTAAGCTTACTCATACTTCATCATCAGATTCTGACAAGACTAGTCCATCTAGATGGACCTCACAAGCAAGCGACGCAGGCGCATGCTTTGCGTTTGCTTGCGAGGTCCAGGCTGGATTGACTAGGCCAGGCAGCCATTGCAAAATCTGCAAGCAGAACCTGAGTGTTTCGTCTCGTTGATTTCACATGGATTGAGCCATAAATGGAATTAGTCTACCGAAAACAAAACCTCTTAAAAACTAGTGTCACTTGACAAATTATTATTCTTGCATGACAATTTATTTTTTCTCATGACAAACTAATTTTTCAGCATGTCTAATTGTCATCATGGTCATGAGAAAGTCGTCATACTAGACCGTTTTTCATGACTAATTATAATTCGTCGTTCAATACTTGTATGACGAATTACACGACAACTTAATAGTTTGTCATACTAGACCATTTTCATGACAAATTATTATTTGTCAAATGATGAAACACACTTTTCAGTTTACTCTTTATTAGCTGTTCAAAAAAGCCCCTATTACTATAATGGTGAGTTATCTAAATCGATTTCATCACTGTAGCGCATGCAAAGACTGCGTATTGGGAGATTTAGAGTGATGTCACGTCTGTAATAACGTTGGACTCTAAATGCACTGTTAAAACAATGATATCTTGCCACTACACTTTTGTTTTAACATCAAATGCGTGTCTTGAGTCGAGTAATAGGGGGTCACGAGTTGGGTCTCTCATTTCAAAGTATACATTATCTGTTAGTGCTAGGTTTACAAAAAAATGTAAGTCTCAATGACTCAACTCAGTTAAATATGTTGATGCAGACCTTGCTGCTAGATGGAGTTGACGTCATCAGTTGTACATCACAACCCAGTTGAACATGTTGAAGGGTGATGGAATTATTATTGGTTCTTCTACTTGGCTCATCCTTCATGTAATTACTTGTTGTCTAGGTTTACATTTATAGTTTACAGTTCATGCAGAATTATGTTTTATAATCCCCACATTGTTTTTCAAACCTACAAATTAAGTTATGGTAAGTTTTGGATAGATGTTTAAAGATTTAAGGACCTTTTTTTAAAAAAAAAAA
>JXSR01S074569.1:36276-53619 GCA_000969725.1 Ophiothrix spiculata | reverse complement strand
TTGTAAATTTGTCTTTTATTTCAAAGGTACCTGGCATATTATGCTGCTTAAAGTAAAATATATCCTTATGATTTTTCCAAATGTTGTCCTTGACTTGACTCCTTGATGGTATTTTTTTCCATCAGGACTAAAACGTCCAAGTTCATAAGTCCACTTGCATAGAGACTTGCACCAACTTAACAAATCCATTTAGATTCTCTAAAATGTAGAATATTTCGGAAAATCTATATAGATGGAAAGACCCTTGCAATCTCAATGGAAAAATCCAAACGCTGACAATTTCTCCCCATTTTCCTGCTATATTCATTACCTTCAGGTGTGGTTGGGGTAGTTGGAGCTGCTGCAGCAGGTGCGGCAGCTGGAGTGGTCTTCACTTCCATCTTCTCTGCGCCTTGGGTGCTAAGAAGTTTAGAGCCACCTGAAACAAAATTAGGAGTTAAAAATTTGAAAAGCTGATTTATTAATAACCACTTATTTCAAAGACTACTACATTTTAGACCAAAGGTCAATGTCAATCACTTAAATACTAATTCAATTTTGCCGTGTTCGCTTGCGAGGTCCATCTTGATGGACTAATTTTGCTATGACATTAGAAAAAACAATTGCAGTAAGTTACCTCTCATCTGAATAGTAATCTAAATACTGATTCCTTCAGTTTAATTATATTTTTTTGTATTATTGAGAGATATCTGAAGAGCAGACAGGATATATGAAAACACAAGAAATTGGGGCACAAAATCAAAACCAAACAAGAATTCGTGTTTATACAGGACGATTCTCATGCCTGGAAGAAAAAAAGATACAATAACTTACCAACAAACGTGATCTTTGGTGTGGCAACTTTCTTGATGGCAGGTGTAGGTTTCCCTTTAGCAACCGCTGCTGGTCCAGCTGCTGGAGTGGTAGTAGGCTTGGTTGTAGCCGTAGAAGCTGCTGCAGCTGCGGCCACTTTCACTGGGTCAGTGGATGGAATTGGTTTACCCAGTTTGGTGTGCAGTTTAAGAACCTAAAATAATATAAGGACACAATTTTGGTCACTTGGGATCACAAGGCAGCCATTTTCATTTTCAAAAAAATAGATCGATCATACTTGATAAGGCGTGGTAAGCAGTGCCCTCGTGGCTTAATTTTTCATTAAATGACCGATTATACGAAAACGAAAAAATTCACCCGGCGCAGTAGTGGCCCCTAATTGGAGTAAAATAAGATTTTTTTATAATTTTTGGAACTATTTTATTTATTTTCAAGTTTCATTTTTTATAATTTTGGGAATTTATTTGGGCATTTTTATTATATTTTAAAAATGTCATGTGCAAGTATGCAGACCCAAACCCTAAGCTAACTCCTCACATAACAACTACATCAAATCATTCATGGTCATAATATGATACCATGATACTCCTGACAGGACAGTTGATACTCACATAAAATCATCACCATACCAAGGCCCTTTGTATTCCATCACAACCCAGGAGTTTCAACAGGTCTAAATGTAGTAAGCTTACACAATTAGTACTGCAGCAAGTAAGCTTACAAATATATCAACAAGTGTAGAAAAATATCTTCACATCTCGTAATACAGAGGTTGTGGGTTCGAGCCCCGGGCCAGGCGGTTTTCGTCTCCTTGTTTCCTTGAGCAAGAAACTTTACTCTACTTGCTCCGTGGTCGGACAGTCACGTAAAGCCGTGGGTCCCCTGTACGAATAGACTCCTTCATGGGGTATGCATGTTATCATGCAAGTACTTGTATCATTGATTGATTGATTGATTGATCTGCATTCTTTATTTTTTACTGATTAGTTCTGCTTGTGATGACAAAGTTAACTAAGTAAATAACATCACCTTCTGACTATGACTGCAGACTCTGCACTTCAAATTACGATCGCTAAAACCACACATGCTTTGGCTCAAGAGATGATATAATGACGTAATGTATATAGCTATGGCAAGCAGAATGTTTGATAAACAACATAACTCAAGTTTTTTTCTTCTCATTGATGATGCTTACGAGTTTTGCCGGGATTTTTAAGGGGTTTTAAGAAATCAATTTGGAAATGAAAAAATCGGGACAATCCAGATTTTCCCTTTTTTACAAACAGAAATCGTGACAATCCCGGGAAAATCGGGACAGTTGGCAAGCATGACATTGTTTTGATTCAGAAGCTATATAGAGATTGCATTCAACTGTGCATAGTTTTTAAAACTTTAGTTATCTTCAAAATGGGTTAAATTTTTTTGGACAAAGTTATTAAATTTGGTCAAAACTGGAGCTAACTGGATGATAAGTTCATGTTTGGGAAATTTTCCAATGCCAATCAAACTTCAACAATGTTCGCCAAGATAGTCGAAGTCGTGCAATGTGAATTGACACTTTTGATCACTGGTCCAAGACGAACAATTTGACACCTCAACCTTTGAAATAGGACAAAGTTGGAAATTTGACCCCAAAGGAAAGGTCATCCGTGGGGTCACATTAACATTTTTAATCGCTGATCCAAGACAAAAAATTAGACACCCTAACCTTTGAAAATCAGACAAAGTTGAAAATTTGACCTTTGACCCCAAGGGAAAGGTCAGACGATGGGGACACCTTTGATAACTGGTCCAAGTTGAAACCTAACCTTTTGAAATCGGACAAAGTTGAAAAATAGGCAACATTTAAAACTAAATTATGCAAATTAGGTACTTAATAGCATATTTTGCACTCAAATTGCAGCTGGAACAAGCGCAGCTCAAGCCCCACCTACCCAACAAATTTCAGGAATGTAGGGTACACGGTTTGTAAAATATGCTATTGAAACCTTTTTATGCATAAATAATGCAAATCAGGTACTTTATTTAGCATATTCTGTGTTAAAAATATGCAGAGCGATGCTCCTACCCTACATCTACTTCATTCTGAAATATGACAACAGGTGAAACATTTCCAAGATGTGCACTGAAAAAGCAAAATTTCTTGACTAAATTATGCAAATTAGGTACTTAATTAGCATATTTCCACTCAAATTGCAGCTGACACAAGCCCAGCTCAATCCCCACCTACCCACCAAATTTCATGAATGTAGGGTGCATGGTTTGTAAAATATGCCATTTAAACCATTTTATGCATATGTACTAAATTAGCATATTTGGTGCCGAAATCATTGCTGGATCCAGTTCGGCTCTGGGCCTACCCAGTTTCCAAATATCATTAACGTAGGGCAAGCGGTTTCCGAGATTAGCTCCAGACAAAATTTGCGGACGGGGACAGTAAATAGGAATGCTATGTCTCTCCCAGAAATTTTTCAGGCGAGACAAAACAGTGTCAAAATACTCAGGAGATCATGCTGCATCAAATGAGCTTTTACCCCAAGTGATTTGAAACATGACCCTTTTTTGACCCCTGTATAACCCATCACTACTTCTATCCTCCTTATTACCTTTTGATGCTTGGCTCCTCTGATGTGAGCATTGTACGCATCCACACCTGTGCAAGACACGTCACACAGTTCACATTTCAAACCCTGTTGTGCTCCACGCCCAGTGGGGGCTGCAGTACCAGTCTTAGCAGCTGCTTCCTTCTTCTTATGCTTCTGTCCTTCTAAATGCTCTCTGTACGTCTGAAATTAAAGCAAGACAAACAGTTGCATTTATCTGGCTTTATACAGGGGTCACACTAAAAATATATTGCGTGTATTATGTCAACAGCCATAATGACCATAATGAAGTATCGGCTAAATTTGACAGAATTATCAGTGCTTCCTTTTGCCTGGATAGAGCAGCATGAACTTGATCAGTTTTCTTTTCGTGTATTCAATTTTCAGTGAAAGCCTTGTCATACATTAGCAATAAATAGCATCAATATCTACTTGAGCCTAACCCTTCAAATATTATTTCAATAAATCATGAGCATACATTGCACATTACAAAAAAAAAGAAAAAAAAAGGGCATTCTTACTAAGCTTGACGGCCACATACTTAAAGGGCACAGTCAACCCCTTGGACCGTTTGGTCTAGGAACACTTTTTTTGTTTATCCAAATAAATGTTTGGTTCTCAAGTTGAAAATTAAAAGTTCAAGTACTGCATGTTCTAACTATAGTTGTCTTGTTTGTTAATTTGATGTTTTTCACAAAAACACAAATCTAATAGTTGAAAGCGTGTTTTATGTAAAAATCGGTCACCTAGAGTCTTAACTTCAGAATGTGGGACATCAAACTTTGGAATGAGGGACATCACAATCACATACATAGCAAAACACAGTAAACAAAATATGTACATCTCAGATTTCAGGACATTTTTATTACCAGAATGAGGGATTGTCCCTAAAAGTTGATAGGTCTGTATGTAACCTTACCTGTGGTCCAGCACAGCTGATCTTGCACACCTCACAGTAGTGTATCTGTGGTGCCTTTGGTGGCGGTTTGTCTTTCTTGATTTTATTCTGAGCAAACTGAGCTTTGCCTTTGAAACCCCAGCTGTTGCCACCAGCCTTGGTAGCCTGTTGTTGTTGGTAGTAATTTGTAGCAGCAGAGTACACAGCTGCATCATATGGGGTGCTGGATTGGTTGTAGTTGGAATTGCCACCACCTTCAATGAAAATAAACAGAATATTCAAATGCAATGCAGTTTTTAATTTGGTACGCAAATTTTGTAATAAACAAACATGTACTTATCCACCAGTTGGTGTATTTTGCATTGCAATAAGTGAATTTGTCAACTGTCTCATAATCAAAAGCATCGCCATCTAATTTAAAAGAATTATGACACAACCAAAACCTTTATAATGAAATACAAACAGGAAAGAAGTTCTGATGTGAAGATGTTTCTACCATGACCACATTAAACCTTTGCAGAATACGTACAATTTTTGGTGTGAAAGTAATCTGCTGAGTTCATCTTGCATGGATTCAATTTGGTTTGATGAAGAAAAGTTCAGTGACAAATTTAAAATTATATTTGAGAATTAAGAACACAATATAATAAGCTTATTTGTATTACAAGCAAAACATATTTTGCACATTAATCCCTCAAAAAATAAAAACATGTTAAAGAAAGCAAACTTTTGACAATCGGGCATACTGTTGACGAGACGGTGGACATGACATACCTTTTTTTGGACAGTCTGCACTCAAGAGCTGCATTTCCACAATTATTTTACAGCATCAATTTTTGATGCAAAAGGTAATTTTAATGGAAAAAAAATCTACAATGGGGTCTAACAGTTAATGTCATATCCACCGCTGCCTGCTGTTGACCAGGTTACATGGGTGCAACTTGCTCGGGTGGTTATACAAAAATCTAGTAAGCCATTATTGCAATGTACCTCAACCAGCTAACACATTATCAAATGTTGGATGAATCGAGTTTATAGTGTACACAAATCCACACTTCATGACTGACAAAATTTGTGCATTGATTACCCTTGCTGTATAAGGCACTACTTATGTCTTACAGAACTTTTGAAGTCTGGTAATAAATGAACGTATTGTACTACCTACTTACAGTGGCATAAGCTGGTGGCAAAAGGGGTACCCGAGGGTCAAGTAAAACAAAAGAGTTGGGAAACATAACATTTTTGGAAAATGTTTAAAAATTGTGAAAACTTTTTTTATAATTGACCAAAATCTAATATAGGTCTACAAAAAACTTTTTTCATTGCATGTGCTAAGAAAAAATTGGAAATAAATGTGCAATAGTGCATGCATCTTAAAAAAATCAAGAAATGTGTTTGCTCCCATTTGACAAAAATGTTTGCCAGCACATGCGTACATCAACTTCGAGGTGCAAATTTTAAACTTAGTTGCAAATGCAGAAGTTTTTTTTAAAAGCCCATTAAAAATAACCAATATTTCACCACATGTGTAAACTTTCTGCCACACTTAAAACCAAAAGCAAACAGATAAAAATCTTGAGACTACAAGCATGCAATTTTTGATAACTGAGTGTGAGTAATGGTGCGTTCATAGTCCAACGATTTCATCGCACGATGTCTACCGATACACAGTCTTCAAGAGTTATAGCGCAGTGCGTTTGAAGACTGCGTATCGACAGACGTCGTGCGATGAAATCGTTGGACTATGAATGCACCATAAGCCACACAATGGTGAATTACTGTACAGTGTGCCAGGGATTATATTAGAAATACTTAACATATTGCAAGAATTCATGTTCTCCCCAAATATGTTACATGACTCATAGAATCTTTGCAAGTATAGATTCTCGCTGAATTGCAACTTTTGTGTGCTGAGGCTTTGTGGATTACAATGTCAGGGTGGCATAGTGCACTGGCGACTTAAAATTACCTACATTTGGCTGTGCATTTTAACCTCCCCGATTTTGCATTATATGCCATATTTTGCTTTGCGTGACATGTGTGTTCATCTTCTTCTAATCATATTTCAATAAGTACACCCCCATGATAGTAAAAGTAAACATATTCTGAAAGGAAATTTAACAGGCAATTCAAAAATGCAGTAAAAACCAGTGTAAGATGTAAGGTTCCAATGTACTGGTAGCATAATTTTATTCAAACGATGAACTAAAAGTGATAAAGTTGATCTTTCTCTGATATCCCTAGCTCTAATTTCATGTTGATTTCTTGTAGCTCGGTGTATGAGCTTTTCAGCAACATATGATCAACAAGGAAAAATATCTGAATATAAAAGGATTGGTCATTATCAACCAATTTTTTGAAAAAAAAACCCCTCTTCAGCTGCAAAACATCTACATTATTTGTACCTTATATCTGACACTTATTTACTGCATTTTTGAATTTCCTTTCAGAAAATGTATACTTTTACTATCTTGTTTTTTTTAGTTATATTGAGATAAGTCTCACATGATACCCTAAGCAAAACATGGTGCTGCAATGTCAGCTATGTTAAATGGCATCAATCATCCATGGTTCAAGACTTGCAATACTGAATTGACAGTGTTAGTAAAGTAACTTTACTTGTTTTTCAATATAACAGGAATTGGCACTTTGATAAGTATTGATTGGCGCTTTGACGTTCTATAAACAAAGAATAAAAGAAGATAAACTGAAAAATAGGCAAGTTTGGCGTTTTCCCCTACAATTTTCTCATTTAGGCCTATGTGGCGCATATTTTCAGAAAATGTATACTTTTACTAGTGCTGATTGACAAGGCCTAAAATGCCCATAAGCAGTAGTTAATTTTCCCGTCCAGCATCGCCGGCTTAGTGACTAGTGACAGCGGGATTTGTTATCTACAACCACCAACAGTATGGGTAAAACATATTTACATGTGGCTAAGGCTGCGATCACATAGAACAATACTATTCGGGTACACGGTGCACGATTTTACTTGGGTTACATGCGTATACATGTAGAAGCAATAGAATACATGAATTTGATGCTACCGGGTCACATAAGACGGCACTATTCGGCAAAAAAAAAATATGTACAGCTTGCTGTGCCTGTATAACATATTATGTGATGGCTCAACCCGAAAGGGAGGACTTTGCAGATGATATCAATTTTGCTTTTTTCATTCCATCTGATGCAGCATTTTCAAGCTAAATAATGACACCTTACTTATTAAATTGATCAAGGCGATCAAGTTTTACAACAGAAAATCTACTGGAAATTCTTGTTATTTTCTTTATTTTTCGCAGCTATTTTCACCTGTTTCTTGAAAAGTGTTCTGTTGCATAGCACATAGCGAATACCATATACTTCTATGTGATCGCAGCCTTAGAAATAATAATAAAATTTAATAAAAAAAAAATGTGTACTGAATAAAAAAGATTGAAGATTTGATTTAAATGTCTCCAATCAATAAGGTGCTGTTCATAGGTTTTCTACATTGAAACATTAAATAATTAAGAACTTAACCAATCAAATAATAATATCAAACTTTGTTTTGTAAACATCATGATAACAATGAAATAAAGTTGCGTACAGATCAGGCTGGTTGAGATGCACTTTTTAAAACGCAAAAAGGCTCAGTCACACACCACTATGATACTCCTACTGTTGTTTTGCACATTGTTGTTCATCGTGCAAGTTAATAGTACGTTCATTCATTATCCATACAGAACATACATGTATGTTCAATTCGAGGGCCCATTTGGCACGCGTTCAGTATGTGAAACATTGGTGCATCATGTGATGATTATGCTCTATGAGTTGATGTGTGCCTGAGCCTAAAGAAGAAAATGAAAGCAACCACCAACAAGCATTCTTTTGAAAATATTCAATGTAAAAGATTTGGCTACAATCGTAACAAAGGCTAAGCAATTTTAAGTCTACAAGTCATCCACACATATCATTGAAAACCCTTGAGATAAATAATAAAATTGCAACAGAGAGGATGCCATGGACAGCAATTTATGGCTGGAATAGTAAAAGCATCTTTTTTCCAACATAAAAACGCATAATACAGTCATTTCTACAATCAGTTCAACTGAAGTTTAAAAAATGTGGACCCCAATGAATTTTTAAGCATTGTATCTTGTTGGTCAACAATGCTCAGACACCAAATTCTTATTCTTTTTACTCCTGATTTCATCATACAGAAAAAATAATAAATTATCAATCATTACATCATACTATTACAATGGATATTCAGCAGGCATTGTGTTAGTGTTTGTGTCCCTGAATACTGAAAATATTCAGGAAATTGTCAATGTCATTACAGACTTGATTTTACACTTTAGGAAGAGGCCTACCTACACCTACAATTAGTAGAAAGATATCCCCAACTCTTGTACACACTTGTATGGTACGGTCTTTGCTGGCAATGCATGCAGTGATGGTCATACTTTGTGCACAATGTAACAATGCATATTTGACAAAATGTCCTAGACTACTGCTTGGATAAACCTTGCAGTTTGAAGAAAATACATTACAGATCTCATCAGACCAAGAGCTTACTGCACGGTTGATTTTGCTGTTGCATGATAACTTTATCTATCAATGTCACTATGTAGTCGGCCTCACATTTTAAAAGTCTATAGGGATCAACCACCAGGTATATACTCATAAACGGTGTAAGAGGCAGTGAAACAAACGCAAGACAAGATACCGAGAGAATAAAGATATTTTGTTCGGCAAAACAAAACCCTTAAAATTCATCTACAGGGTATGGATTTTGTAAAAGCACAGATTGCACTCCTTAAGTGTACCTGGGTCATGAATTATATAAGATCAAATCATCAATAATCATAGTTGTTTCCTATAGCGGGTTATTTTTCAAATTCCTCTCTTCAGCAGAACATCACCATTAGCAGTTCTTATGAGTTAACACATAACAAAAAACACAACAAACTTTACCAAACAAGAAAGCAAAAGAACATCTAAAACACCTTCCCCATTTTATAACCAACAGGAACAAAAGCTATAGTTTTGAAATGAGATTTGTTAATAAGGTGGGTAATCAAACATGAAAAAAATAAAATAAAATGAAACACCAATTACAGCACATAGCATGGTTTAGCGACAATTGCCATTTCTTTAATGATTGCTGGTGTAGTTAAACCTTGCTATGATAAATACATTGTCGTTGTCTTTACCTTTGTTGAAGTTCCCTTTATTGGGATTGTTGTAGGTCTTGTGTTGACCTTGTTGACTTTCTGGGTATCAAAGCAAAATAATTAATTCTTGTAAATCGATGCTCTTGCATTTGACAAGATCATAAACTTCCTAAAATTATGTTTCATATTTGTGACCATAAGACTTGAAGGAGTTCAGTCTAACTGCTTATATATTTTTTTTTTAACTTTTAGTGAGTTTTGTACTGAAAACATGACTGAAATATGTTCAATAAAAGAGATGCAAGTAACATGTACCTTTAAAACCATGGTTTAACCAATTCAACTGAAATTTCAAATGGACACCTCAGTACACTTGAAACTGACAAACTTGATTTTGAAAAAAAAAAGAAGACTTTGAACCCTCAATGTCAACTGGTCACAGCAGTAATGCCGTAAAAACATTTACAATTATTAAACCGTTGTGCTAATATGGCGAGTAAAAATTATTGCTACTTCTTAGAGATAAGATACATTGATCAAAAAGAGCAACAACAATTACTTCAATTATTTTTGAGAAAAATATCAATGGACACCCCTATTGAAATATTTATTCAATTTCAAGCAGAGAAGATCCTGTCTACTTTAAGGGCTGGTATACCTCACCACAAAAAAATCTAACACACTAAACTATTTCCTGAACTATTTAGCCACTGCGCAATCAGGTTAGCTATTGTAAATACCTTTGACAATCCGTCTTACTTTACAATATATGTTGATCTACAAATTCAGTTCTCTCTCTACGGGTATTTAGTAACTACTTGATAAATTCAAAGTATATTACCCAATTTGCATATTAATGCATATTTAGTAGTTCAACACAGTGCTTTATATCCTTAGTATTTTAATAATTCAATTAGAGAATAAAAGATATTATTTATTGTTTTGCCCGTCACTTATCGTCTCATAATGGATGGACGTACATTATTTTTTCGTAATGGGTGCCCATTCTTAGTAAAAATTTAGACATTAAGATCAAGAATGAATTATTTGCCAACATTATTGGAAAAAACGTACACCCCTATTCTAACATAACACATTCCAATATAATTCAAATAAATAATTGCGCGTCAGATGTGTGTGTACTGTGCCGCAATTTTCAACTTACGGCCCACTGCACATAATGCTAACGCGATGTCATATATTGTCTCATAATGGAAAGCCAATTATTCTTTATAACTTAGGAACTAAAATCACGCTCATTAACTAAGAATAAACAATAATATTAGTTTACAGATAATACTGGCTTACCTCGGTTGGTATTGTAAGTCTTGTGCTGCTGAGACTGTTGCTGAACATCTGCAAATAGAAATGGGCAATGTTGCTTGTAAATGAGTAAAAAATAGCATTAAATTGAAAAATTATGGAAAATTATACTTATGTACACAAATAGGAGCATTCTCACAATCAAAAGCAATTTGTATACAACTTAAAAAAACATATACTGTAAATCTATGTACTAAGCCAAGCTCCAACAGATCCCAGGTAATGGTCTTGCTGCAAATTTAAGCCGTCATTTGACAAGCCAGTGTGTAAAGTGGTACTACAATTTAACACTGGTATAACTTAAGGGATATTGCTTTCCACTGGTGAAGCAAGTGCGTCATCACACAAATGTTTACAATTACAACCACTGTAATCTAGAAATGTGTTTACATTTCCAAGTGGTTATATGCAATCACTGTGACTGTGCATGTTATGTCATTTTAAGGTAACAGGGAAAAGCTCAGTAACAGATATGGAGCAAATTAGGCTATATGCCCTATTGGACAAATCCATGTGACATGTTATCTATTTACACATCACAACAAGATCATGATTGTCATCGACGAAAATATTCACAACCACAGTCAACTATGTACACACTCTCAGTTCTTCACTTTGACACTGAATATTTGGCATCTTGGATCTCATCTAAACTACATTAATTTTACAGATTGAAGTAACACAACCACAACAGTTAAAAGTTCTTACTATGCAGACTTAACAAATTTGGCAAAATTTAAAGGTGGGTATTCCGATCTGGTGACAAATTTAACATACTTTTTCCATACTTGAATGAAGGGTCATCACCTACAAAAAGCAAGTAAAGTTCATTCACATATCTTGAGCCAAATTAATGCTACAGGCAAAAATATGTCTCGAGAGTAGCCAATATAAACCTATAGGATATTTTTGCACTAATTAATGATTTTGAACATACCTATTCAATGAAACATATGGGTGTGAAAATTTGTGGTATCAAAATCTCCAATTTGATTATGGGAGTGAAAGTGATCGGAATATACACCTGTAAAGATAACTTACTTGTGGGTTTGGTGTATGTAGAAGTAGTGGACACATAAGCAGGAGTTGTGGTCTGCACTGCATAAGCATAGGTGACCATAGACTTCTGCGGAGCAGGTTTCTGTTGTGCCTGCTGATGGCTAGCTGTGTAGGCGCTGGCAGCAGAACTTCCATAAGCAGTGCTAGTTTTAGCTGTTGAAACAAGAAATCTTAAATATCATTTTATGCAATAGGAACTGGACTCTTCAGAGAAAGTTATGCACTAGGTGTGCGATATTAAAAGGGCATTGGACAAGTTCAGCATCATCCCCAAACTTTTCCCCAAACATTTTGAGATTTTTGCATCATTTGAAGTATTAGCGGTAATAATAACGCCATGCAAAGTTTCATTGTGAAATTCAAACCCTATATCAAAATACTTAGATATCTCAACGATAAATACTGCCCTCTATAGTTGAATTTCTAGAAATTGCCTTTTCAAGAGATCTGATGAAAATTCATTTTTTATTATTTTTCTGCAATCTATGATGTGAAAGGAGTGTTTTACAAACAAATCTTTGGCTCTTTCTCATTGTATAGCATCAATAAATTACGTTTAGAGTATAACCTCATACCCAAAATCAACAAATAAAATAAAATTCAAATTTTTTGACTTTTTTGAAGGTTTTGATCAAAATCTTCCCGATATCTGGTAGTTGACTGTTATTTTCTAACATAGGAAGTGCAAATCATCCATTAACAAGATTTCAAAATTTTGTCCAATGCCCCTTTAAGAATTTCCGTTATCTAGATCGGCTGTAAATTATCAACATCTCGATATGTAAGGATTTTTCTTTTTGATTCGCCAACCAAAGACATTGCGACGTCAAAACGGGTGTCGCCAATATTGGAGAACTTTGTTACAAGGCAAATTGTGTAGAATTCCTCATCCCTAGGTCGATCACACAAACTTAACCATGCACTTTTCAAATGGACTGCCATTGCCTTTTCAAATCATTTTCGGACACAAAATTTGGATATATAGCTTTTAACACACATGCATAGATAGATACCAGGCCTTGATCATGTTCTTCTCACTCACTTGAGACCAAACACATTATGTGCCAAAATTCAAAGCCGGGGGAGTCCACTTTAAAAACACACAGCCCCCACCTTAAGTCTCTTCAATTTAGCTGTTATTGCTCTTGTGTGATCCCAATACATCAAAATTCAGAAATTTGCCCCAAGAATCATCAAAAATGTTTTGGTTGCTACGCTACAGCCACACCTAGCAACCAGTAAATAGACCTTTTATTGGTGTTTTGTATTTTCCCAAAACTTTGGCATTGCTTTAAGGATAGAAAACAATCAAAGGAGGAGTTAAATACCATTTAAAACATTAATAGAGCGGTTGGTCTTCTCCCCAGAGCCAAAATTATAATCGTATTATGTCTCGTTTCTCCATGGGGGGTCCACAAAATGGCCGACAGAGAGTTGTAAGCAAATAATTATGGTACTTTCAGCTTTCAATATTATCCCTAAAATAACATTATCAGCTCTAGATCTCATTTATATACTGCAATATTAATCTATGATATAAATACCAGCTAAAGTGGAAATAAAAATTGTGCGAAGTATCACTTGTGAGAAAAGCGCCCTCAAAGTTGAAAATTTTACAAAATGGGCCAATTTTAAGGTCAAATTTGGTGATGTGGGACCAATTGAGAATTTTATTAAGAAGTAATTAAGAAGAAATTTAGAAACTACTTTATCTGGCCTTATTTTAAGAAAATATAACGAAACTTTTGTATATTTGCTTTATAATACCTTATTTTGGCAAGCGAAAATGACAAAAAACCCAGTCAGCTGTCATTTAATATACATTACTTATAAATTTGGCATTTTCAAACATTTGTAACTCCTTGAAAAAAAGAATCCAAATATTTGAATCAAACATATGTAATATTTGACCCATGTAGAGTTGAGAAAAGCTACAGAAATAGTCATAAAATATTTCATTTTTGTGAACAGCGCCCCCAAAGTTGGCTTTTTATTCAATAAAAATTAACATTTTAGTGAAATTGGCTATTTCCACATATGGATTATTTATTCCAGAGGAGCTTTTTAGATCGCTCTTCTACAGCTCTTCTTGAAAGCACTGGTGGAGCAATTCAACTGCTCTTCTTCATTTTACAAAATTGAAGGCCTGGCATACGCATTTTACCACAAACACCTGTGCATTTTATGCAAGATCACAACATGTCATGGCAGGAATGTTACTATTTGGAAGCAGTGTTGCATACTTCCCCTGTGAATTGTTTTTGTAACAACAACTTCCGGGATATGAGCTGGTTACATTCAAAAATTGTGTTTGTGTCCAAATTTAAAAAAAAATAATCATATCCGATCTAAGGTAAAAAAAACCAACTAAGGCACAGCCAATGTCACAGTACGATAGGAAATCAAGAAAATAATGTGTTTTCAAGCAGTGTTTTGGTTGAGCAAAAAAAGAAGGAAAAAGATAATTCTCACAAGTTTTGGCATCTCAGATTCCATTATATTAATGCCTTCAAGATACTAAGCCAAAATGGCCTCAAACCCACCCCACTCATTAGTTCACCACAATCAAAAGATGTGTTAAAGAAACATTGTATTAAACAAAAGATTAAAAGTCACAGTGCTTGGCATAGTTTATTAGGCATGAATTATTTCAAAAATAGCAGACAATTTGAGGGGTTTCAACAACCCCTCTACATGGCAGATGGTTAATAAATGCTACAATGAGTTAGTATAAATCATGTGAATCATGGTGATTGAAAAAGAATGTGGTGATTGAAAGCAAAATCATGTCCTCACTAAAAAAAAAAAAAGAAATGTAGATACACCCATCTCCATCCACCCATTATTGACTTCAAGGACACAATGATTGTGTGCACGACAAAATTGGGACTTTTTCATCGTATTTTTACTTTAGATGCCTTTTATTCAGTAGATTTGCGTCTCATTTTGCCATATCCTCCATTGAAGCCCAAAACAGACGCACACCCCTACTTGTAAATACCTGCAAACGAGTACCACCACAGAATCTTTAGAACCAAATGCCTGAACTTGACTACTATACCGTGGATGTAACACAAAACTGGGGAAACACAATACACCAAGTATCCAACGATGGATGAGTCTGAACCCTCACTATAAACTTGGGTGCGAGTTAATTGATATAAAATGCTGAAAATAGTGACATAACGCCAAAACAGGCCGAGGAATAAATAAAAGGCTGAAATTTGGACTCTTTTGAAGGAAAAAAAAAAAAAAAATCTGAAATCAGCATAAAATCTGAACTCTTCACACCACTGATATAAGAGGTCCCCGTATTAAACACATTTCTATGTTATTTGCAGTCTCTGAGAAACAAGGCTGGCCCTCATTGAGGTGTGTACTCTTTTGGAAGACAAGCTGTGTCTCCTTATTTGAAGATATTTACAATTGCACACACATGGATGTTAAATATTTACTAATCATAGTCACTGCATATTAATGTGATGATGTGGTCAGTGCTGAAAACCATGAATTGATGAGGTGATTGGTGATGCTTACCCTTACCACTTTGTTGATAATATGTGTCACTTGTGGCTGCATGCTGCTGTGTTTGTGGTTGCTGCTGCTGATAGTACGATTGTTTATCATAGGTGCTCGTTGTCGATGCCTGGGCATAGCTGTACGGCTCCCTGTATGTTGCTTGGGTGGTGGCACCTGATGCTTGGGTTACAGGATCCTGCCTTTGTCTACAACATGAATTAATTTTCTAATTAGTCGATTAAAATACATGTCACATGTAGCTGTTAAAATTTTATCACCAAACAATAATTATTTGCTTTAACCATAACCATACGACAATACAATAACATTTCTTAGCATAGAGCATTGTATACTGAACTGCATTGTGTAGTATTGCAAGCACAGTTCTTGCAGTTTCAAGTTCAAGTTCATGCATGACACATACCACAAACCTGGCATGTTTTGCTGTATAGGCTAGGAATGAATCAGCTTGCCTGTTTTTGTGTGTGGTGAAGTATTCTATGCACTTTGGTGTGCCAGGGTTAGGGTTATTTACATGAAACAATCCACATTGAAAGTAAAGTTATCAACAGAGAAAGAGTTCTTTACTTGACCAGTAAGGAGGCCCAAAACCTAACCATATTTTAAGGGGCTTCAAAGTCATAATATTCACATACTTTTTTGGGAAAAAATGTTAGACAAGACTTACGCATAGGCATTATACTGTCCTGTAGTCTGGTGGGTAGCTGCAGCGGCAGCTGTGTAGCTGGTGGTGTCATAAGCTGCTGCTGCGGAGTGTGTTTGACGAGCTGGAGTTGCCGTGGCGTATGTTGGGTTGTGTGCTGCTGCTGTGGGTGTCTGGTAAGCTATGTGACCAGCACTAGCTCCAGTAGCTGCTGAATGCTGAGCATAAGTAGTTGCTTGTTGGGTTGGTTGACTCACTTGGCTGCGAATTAAAATTATGGACAAAGTATACTTTTAGAGACATGATGGCGAATAACATACACTATGTAAAATATGTGCACAGACTATGGAACAGGGATGCCAGTTGTAAGCAACAATTTTGCAGGAAAATGAATAAAAACTGACTCTCGCATAATAAATCCTGTTGGGGTAAATTGCAGGAAATGACTTGAAAATCATTCAAAAAGCAGGAATTCCTGCAATTGCAGGAAAACTGGCATCCCTGTATGGAAGGGTTTAAGTAAACTGTTTTGGATCACCTTGCATGTAAACAGACGAACCAATCACTTATTGCCCAGGAGCCCATTTTTTTGCTAAGGGCCTATTTCACTAATATTAATTATTTTTTGTGATTATTGCAAAAACTCTCGCAAACTAGAATTCATCACATATATATCGTTTGAAATAATTTTTCCATGTCACTAACATCTCTTTACTTCATACTTCATGGACGATGATCTTGTCGAAATTTGAAGATCAAATTTCTGGTTTACTTTTGAATTAACTCCCTTTGCATCCTTAACCCTAACCATACTGCACCACACAGGCACAATACAACATCCAGGTCGTATGGTCCAGTAATCTGAACATAGTGAAGACCTGGAAGTGAGTAGCCTGCTACAACATACAGGCTGTACACTAGTAATGAAATACACCAATACAAGATCAGTTTAGTGTAGCCCAGTTGACCATACAAGCTGTGTTGTATGGTGTTGTCTGTTCTAGTAGAGTAAAGCATATCTCACTGTCTGTCTTGTATGACCTAGATGTTACCCAGGAAATACCTCTTCAAGGGTTAGGGTTAAAGGTGTAGGTTCCTATTTTAGGATGTATATAATTCACTTTCAACTGATTGACCTTGACCTCTGAAATGCATTGTGCAAGGTTGGTTTCAACCTTACGTGTAGCTTGTGTCTTGTTTTCTCCTGAAAGGCAAAAGAAAGTATGCGACCCTGGGGATGAGGCTGTTATGTAAATACAAAAGAAATGGAAAATAGGTATACCAATCAGGTTTTTTTCTAAA
>JXSR01S074569.1:7412-19496 GCA_000969725.1 Ophiothrix spiculata | reverse complement strand
ATGGATGGGTCCCTTTTTCTTAAATATTGGTATATACATGGTCGGTACTTCAAATTTCCCAGCGGCACACCCCTACCAAAACCAAAAATCAAAACATATCCTACTTCCAGCCTACGACATGTACATGTATGTGATTGATTTTGCAGGAAGGAAGTAAAGCCATTGTACATGCTATTTATTTAGAATCGATGGAGAAAATGTCAGTAATCTTTTTTGAAGCAATAGGACTGTAAAAATCCACACTTGGTGGAGTTCCTTTTCAGCATTGACAATGTTAGCAACATCATTGAATGTGTGTCTCTGTCTTTCCCTTGGATATGATTATATTGACATTTTGGAGTCTGTCCAGAATTGCTTATGAGCAATTCAGTGACATTTAAACGGTATCTAATGTATGCAATGATAGGAAATACTGCCTAGCTAATTAGGAGGCAACTTTTAATTGAATGATGATAATATAAGCAATCTATAAATATATCATTTTATCAAGTCATCAGAGACCCAAGGTTAAGTTGACTGTAGACTCTTTAATTGTACATTTGCATTGACCTGTCACTTTTTGCCAATTATTTATGATGAATTAAACTTAAAGATACATGGGTGGTTACAATATTGTTGTGTGCATAAATTGATAGCTTGCAATGTTGATTAAGGCTGGGATAGACCATAGACCTTCAATTAGCATAAACGTTTTTTGTGCTCTAACTCTCAAACTAATTGTATAAACCATATAAAAGTACACATTTTTAGAGGTTGATTTTTACTTTGAATATATTTAGGGATATCTTGGATTTTGACAAAAAATGTCGAATTTTGCAAAAAATGCCCCAAACCGTATTTTTGCCCCCAAAATTTCTTGAAAACCTATAACTAAAATTTGCATTCACAAAATTTAGATTTTTTTTGCTTGTTGGAATTTTGAAACAAATGTCTAGAAAGGGTTTTCTCAAATTTTTGATATTTATCTTATTTTTTGAAAATAGCCAAAAATAGGCCAAAATTGTCATTTTGTGGCAGTGGTGGGACTTTTAACATTTATTTACCTATTTTTGGAATTTTTAAACACAAAGATAAAAATCAAAAATTTGAGAAAACCCTTCCTAAACATTTATTTCTAGATTCCAAAACGCAAAAAAAAATCACAAATACAAATTCCGAGACATTTTTGGGCAAAAAATGCGGTTTTGGGCATTTTTGTTGTGCCAAAATTGACATTTTTGGACAAAAACTGATATCATCATTTTCAGTGTAAACATTTGCTTCTAAAAATGTACTGTTATTATAATAGTTTATGCAATTAGTTTGAGTACAAAAACGCTTTATGCCATTTGAAGGTCGACCCCAACCCTGGATTGAAATGATTTAAAAAAAGGGTAGGATCTAATTGTCACATACAAGTGTAGTATTTTTTTAATTTTCAACAATAATTTTTGAATTAAGGAGAGATTCATTCATTTTCAATAAAGATTTTTTGGAACAATAGTTATTTAATTAAACATTTATAGGATACCAGGGGGGGGGGGGGCGTGACTCAGATTTTGGTTGAGTACGGACGCGCGGCCTGAGTTTTCGACTACCACCCGTTTTGTAAACCTGAGGAAGCGAAAAAATGCTACCCATATGTAAACCAATTTGACTTTAAATCTAGACCATTCAATACATTGATTGCAATGTAAATTGCACTTTGAAAGCCCAACTTGGCAACCAATAGGTAAACCAAACGAAAAATTGGTCACAATTTTTGTCATTGTTGAAAAAGGCAACTGTTATGTAAACAATTTTTTAAATTTTTAAGGGGTCTTTGGTATGTACCTGGGAGGTTAAAAATGCAACCGTTCTAACCGTTCTTGGCTGCACGCCCGTACACACACCTTTCCACTAAGTACCCCTTGGACCCCGGGGGTAAGATACATAAGATTTATTCCATATTTCATGATTGTCAAGATGTCAAAATCATTAGTATATTTAGACGGAGTGTAGGGTGTACCACACAATCATAGGAACCAGGATTTTTGACATTTTAGGACCAATTTTTGACAATATCTTAAAAACTAAGAAAAAATCAAAAATTTGAAAAAATAGGTTTCCAGATATTGCTTTCAAGATTCTAAAAAGTAATATGGTTCAACATTTTACCAAAACAAAATTTAGTTTAGCTTCCCCAAAAAACAATTGTGCCGAAACATGATTTTTGCACCTAAGGGCGAAAATTACACAGTTATTAGTCTAAAAATGACCTCACCGTCGTGTTCAGTATTCAAATCTGTTTCTAGAATTAAAAATATATAGACGAGTTGACTTTGTTAGGGACCTTGCTTTCAAAACTTTTTTGAAAATTTCACGAATTGTCACAACATCTAAAACCTTAGAGGGAACACTGAACTACTACTGCCTCATAAACAAACAGAGGTATAAAGTACATGCAATATCAGATCAAAGAAATGCGTTAAACATATTTCAAGGTCAGGAGATTTTTCAATCTCTTATTAGTAAGCCCGATATGTTGTGTCACTTGAATGTCAAGTTATAGTTGTTTGTTAGAAATCACATAGATCTGGGTTTTTTTGTTGTTATAATGTGTTTATGTGCGTGCATGTTCAAACATGCATGGTACACATTTTTAGTGATAATGTTTTTCTTGTAACTTGTACTGAAATAATACACTATTGCTGTATTCAGATATGCCTGTGGATATCAACGTTTTACATGATGTAGTATTTTTTAAGAACTTGATATTACTAGAATTTATTGCAAAGTACTCTTTCATGCATTAATTAGTTTAAAGTCTGGAAGTACAGTACGCGTATTTAAATTTTTGGAATTGCATAAGTTTTGCTTAATTGTCAACAATATTCCAACAGCTGCCCTTTTGACGATTTGTGAAAAAATATCTGAGCTAGGAGCATAGATTTAGAGAGATATATCTGTCTTGGCGCCATTGTATCCCAGCATGGGGATTACCAGCAGTGCATCAGACGTTATCATGATGCGTACAAAATTGAAAATTGTCACACATACGCTTTCTCTACATCCACATAAAGTGGTATTAGCACAATTTGCCCATATTTGCAGCGCCCTAGTGGCCTTGAATACCCCCAATTTGAGCCCTACAACTGACGTCACCATTCCACTTGGCAATATACATAGTCTGATATTTTCCTCCAATATGGCTTAGAGTAAAATTCTCCCAATTGGTTATCAACATTGATTTCACTGTTCCTAAAAATATCACAATTCTCACCACTGTTTTTTGTTAAAAAGTAAAAATATTTTTGCAACTTGAGGATAAATATTTTGAATTTTGAATTTCATTTTTTTCATTTAAAAATTTAGGAAACACAGTTGACAGCAAAGAGCCAAGTAAGTAAATGGGTTTATTTTTTTTCTCTAGTTGATGTTTTGTCTGATGCATTTTAACAACACATTTTTGATATTGAGATTAGATGGCTTTTTATTTACATGTTTAAATTGGATCAGATGAAGAGTAGTTTGATAAACATAGAAAGTAATGGAAAAATTGATTTTGTAAATTGGAGAAATATAGATAATGTGTGAGCAATCCCCTGCTACATAACATCATGTTCCACTTTACACTGTTAAATAATTAGAGACGATTAAAGACCTGGCCCCACTTTGCTCATGATACATCGGTGATGCACTCATAAAGCATCGCTTAAAATACATGGTCCTACTATGCTCCTGATGCATCGGTGATGCACTCATAATGCATCCCTGAAGACAGTTTAAAGGCCTGGTCTTGGTGTATCGATGATGCACTCGCGATGCAAAATATGTCAGTCAAATATTCTTATTAGTCAAAAGTCAACATTTTAATTGTGATGACCATGGTAATGAGGCTGTGGATCATGTATTAACCCTTTAATTTTCATGCTTCAATTAAATGAAACTTTTATTTTTGTGTTAGGCAGCATTTGAGAAAGATGATTTATGGTTTATTCAGAGTCTGGCGATGTGCATCGTTCTTCGACCATCAACACGCAGCCCTTACATACGCAATGCATAAGAAATAGCGTTTGTATAAAAGACTGCACGTCGATGGGCATCAATCGACGGATATCGTCAGACTCTGAATAAACCATTCTTATTCCGTTTACTAAATTTGTATAGAAAAATTGTTTGCCAGCCATGCATAGATTTATAAACATATTTAATGACAAATGGCAGATTAATTTCAAAACCAAATTTGATTCACTGTGCAGTTTAATGAATTGCTTCTCTCAAACTGATAATTAACATGGGATAGCAAACCTGGTACAGTGACGTCAATTCATGTGCACAGACAGGGTTTTTTTAGGTGTCAATCCATTTTTGCATACAGCAAGTATATGTGTGTATGCTATCAAATTAATAATTCTTCACTCAGTATAAAAGTCTAAATTCAAACAGTATCACATTATCATCTAAATCATTTTATTGTTCTTGTTGGGTTCATTAATCCAAATAACATTTCCCAAGATGTTTAAGCAATGTACTACTTGAATCCTTCGACTCGTAACAACTTAATGCACCATATAAGGCAAAAACAAAAATCAAGTTTGTTTCCCGTGCGCCGCTTATTTCGTTTTGGCTTCATATATTTGTGCATTTCATTTTTTTAATTTGATATTTTAGAAAATCAAAATCAAAATACCAATTTGATAAAAAGAACGGGAAAAATTGCAACATTTTTACTAAAGAAGTGTTTTCTTTTCAACAAAAACTTGAACAGGACAGGTTTCTTACTGAAAAAAATCATCACCCATGTGGATTTTCAATCAAAATTTGCCATAGCACCTCTTGAAACAATACAAAAAAATGAAAACAAAATAAAATTAAAAAACGCATTTCGCATTTAGGTTTTTTGACCACCTACAGGAAACAAGGAAACAAACTTGTTTTTTTGGTATTTTATTTTGCCTAAGGGTCTGGATTCAGTGTAGCAATGTACTAGGCTGAATCCTTCGACTCATAACAACAATTACTGCACCATATAAGGGTCTGGATTCAGTGTAGCAATGTGCTAGGCTGAATCCTTCAACTCCTAACAGCTTGAATATCATTAGGAGCATACATCTATCTTCATGGAGGATTCAGCCTAGTAAGTATTATGTCAACCATTTCATAATAATGCTACTTCCAGAGTTTAATCTTCACAATTAAAATAATTAAATGATGTTAATTTTCAACTGTCATTGTGGTAAAGAATAAATTTTGTGATACGGCGATAGTTTGAATACTTTTTACTAGTGACATTTGCATGTTGTAAACAGTTGAATAAAGCAACTCAACTGATTTTAACAATTATGCAAGTCAGCTGTAATGCAGCACAGCAACATTCAATGATTAATCTCTGGAACCAGCTTCTATATCTGACAAGTTTTTTACTGCATTCATTTTCAAAGTTGAGTTTTACATGTACATTGTATGATGCTAGTGTGTTCGAGAAAGAGACTGATGGGCACAATGTCTTCCTTAAACCTAGGGAATGTTGTCAGTAGAGAATGTGGATATTAAGAACAATATATAAAGCAGCTAGTAATAGCTTGGAATAACCTAAAATGTTAGCAGAATTGCCGGTGCTGGACTTTGCTATGAATATGCTTTCAATGATCCCTGGACAAGATACCTTAATAATCTCTTTAAACTGTGGAATACATGTTTTAACAATTTTGTTTTCAATATACCGTTAATTTTGACATTCCCCATGATGCAAGAGATATTTTGCCTAAATGTCTTGTAAAACTCTTTGAATTTGAATGAGTGACATTATATCATAATTTACAATTTGCTTATGACTTCAGTTTTTTTTCTTCTTCCACTAATCATTTAACATCACATCATTTTGGTAGCTCTTCATGACATTTTCATCTATGCATCACTCATACAGGAAGTCATCCTACACAGAAACTTTTGTGTTTGTGTTGCACTATCATAATTAAGCAAAGCACAATATTTCGAATGTTATGAATTTTGACTTTTTGTATGAGTGATATAAAAATACGGAGTACTAATTTTTCGGATATGAAATGAAGGCTGAACATATGTTATGAAGTTAAAACATTCCTTGATGTCTGTCACTGTGGACATAGCTCAAATTATTTTTTCTATTCTCATATTTGGTTGACCATTGTTAGGCCAAAACAAAATTAGTTTTTCTCAAAACTGCCGCTTGCATTTGTAAAGTCGGTAATCTGAAGAAAAAAAGGTAATGCAGCATTTTTCATTTTATTTCAAGATTTTTTTATTTTTTGGTAAAATTATACTTTTCTTCACCAAAAACAAATTCGTGCACATGATTGGAATAAAACAGTTGGTTAAATGCTTGATTTTTGAGAAATATCAACATATGAACTCAGAACTTGTTGATATAACCCAAAAATCCAAGTTAGGAATAAAAATAAAAAATTGCATTCCGCGTTTAATTTTCAAGCCACTTGTGAGCTTTGAGACAAACTATTTTTTTTTATTTGGCCTGACATTTTTTGGTCTCATATTTGGTTGATCATTGTTACATTGTGCAACTGAATATTAGTGTTAGGAAAATTTGAGGCTCAATGTTGATATTCAAAATTAGTGTAATGCATCGGTGGCTGAGTCCACTTATTGTGTGGTTATGTGGTACACATAAGTTGATTTTTCATCAAGTTTCAAGAATTTTTGAATGTGTGCAAGTGCATCATAATTTACACACTGCATATCAGCAAACATACCAGAACAAGATTTTTCCTTAAGATTTTGATAAATATTTTATAAACAAAATAGGCTATTGAGAAGTTTGTGCCCACTGGATGCTTTTAATGATAGCATTATTCAGCTTTCATTTAAAGACATTTAATATTTGTTATAGCAATTTCAAACTCTTACATTGAAAAATAATAGCAAAATCAAATCAAACAATCCAAGGTTGATTTGAAAATATGTTTTTTCTCTATTTCACTTCATGTAAGGTTTGAAAAATTGTTATTATGTATCATCAATTCAGACAGGTTTTAATTCATTACATTAATGTAATGAGAATTCTCCAGAGTGTCTAAACGAACTGGCTAGAAAGGAACAAATATAAATAAATCCAATTTAATTTTGATAAATATGTATTTTATGGATTATAACATCTCGAAGTACAATAGTTTTATGACAAATATTGATAGTGCTTTTGATTCTTTATTTATTTTAAAAATGACAGAAGTGTTTTTGTGGAAAAAAAAAATATTTTGCATGCATGTATGTGTTGAAAACTTTGTTGAAACACATGATTGTCAAGTGCATTTGTATTGCTAGCAGCCTGTCATGCTAACCTGTCTGAATGCTGGATACACATTTGTTATATGGAACAATACTAAATAGGCAAGCTTTGTGTGTTAAACCAATGGACTATTTTCATCAATGGTACCTTCTTGTGAATCTTGGCTGATGATTGTGCTCAGACTTTATCAGAACTTGTGAATACATGAACTATCTTTGTTGGAAGCTAGTCATTTAGAAACTTTAGAAGGACTTCACAAGCAAACTCAAAAAGCACAAGCCCCTCTAGATGGACCTTGCAAGCAAACATGTAGTGTGAGCCTGCAGCTATTGTTTTTGAGGTCCATCTAGATTAACTAACTGTGGTACTAACTTGTGGGGTCCTTCAAGATGGCCAATCAAAACTGAACATTAAGAAAAAAAATGATTCAGTTTGAACACTGAAAGTGCTTTCTGTTCAACAAAAACTCTAAACTACTAATCCATATTGCTTTGCATAATAGCTTTTGTCTTATTAAATACTAATGATAGTCTCATACACAAAGCATCGCCTATTTAGTACTGATCGTAGTTGAAATGGTCATTGTAGAGCTCCCAGTGATCATGTGCATGGTTCTTGCTTTTTGCAGACTGCATGTACTGCTGTGCATTAACAACCACACTTGCTGTACTGTAACATATGGTTATGGCTGACTCATCATCACGCAACTACCAATACATTCCCCTCAAGACCCTGATTGCAATGTCCAAATCCCCCGACGATGCTGACAATGTCGTTAACACACTTGCTCCGTTTCCCCCTTCAATATTGGTCACAGATGACTCAGATGGCACCACCATGGCTGCAGCAGGAGGAACAGATGGTGAGACAATCAATTTGGACCTCCAGGAAGTGGACTTGAATGAAATCCGCAGGAGGACGCAGACGAATATTGATCCAAGTAAGATTGACATAGGTATGCCTATCAAGATCTTGAAGACACCACGACAGATCAAACTGAAGATGGTAGTTGTGACATTGATGCTTGTGATTATTGCACTGACAACGGGTATATTAATTTTATATGTTGAGGAACCATTACATTTTGATATAGGTCATGCTACGTTATATGTTGATAGCAAAGTATTTGAATTGAATCATGATGGCAGGATGACGCGTGGTTGGATTGGACTAAATATCCCGTCCGTATTGCCTTCTACATGTGCGCCATCAAATAAAAACACCCTGTGTGTAGAATGGAATAGCTATGCCAAATTACGAGTTGATTGGGATGATGACTCGACCCAAAATGATCAACTAGAATGTTACAAAGTAACTTGGGAGTCCTATAGACATGATCTAAGCCACAGAGACTGCTATAGTCTAACAAATGGTCACTGGTATGGCGGTGCTGAAGTTGTAGAACAAATGTGGCCGATTGAAAAAGGTAACTTATCACTGACACCATATTTGACTGGCAGCGAAGTTTACAAATTTGGTCCTGTAGCAGAGCGCTATTGGATCTCAACACACGGAGTTGCAGTGAGAGTTCATAAAGATTCACCATTATATGTCAGTGTTAATGAATTTGTAGATAGGTATACAAATGACCTCTGTTTTGTAGCTGATTTTAAACGGACCGATTCACCCTATCCCAACGCAAATGAAAGTAAACCATTCTTGCAATATGATATGTGCTTCTCTACCAATGTTAAGACAGTTCATAGAAATATGTCCCAAGTGTTTTTTGATAAACCTACCAGGCTTCCTAGTCAGTCCATTTTGGAATATCCAACATGGTCAACGCCTGTCTGTGTAGAAAATGACAACATAAATCAAAGTTCAATCTTACAGATGATACAAGCAATGAATCAAAGTGGCTTTCAGAATGGAACCATAGAAATACTCTGTGGTTACTCCTCTAAAGATGGCGATCTTGATTTTGACAGGACAAGGTTTGAAAGTGCATCAAACATGATAGCCCAGATTAAAAAGCAAGGATTTTATGTAGCTGTAAGTGTTCACCCTTTTTCAAATGTGGATTCAAAAAGCTTTCAAGAAGGAGTGAAGAATGATTTCTGGGTGCGAGAAGGACGAGGTGAAGTTCCTGGATTATCCAGATGGAACCGAGGTGTTGGAATTGCCTCGCTGGTAGATATATCTAATGGTAATGCCACACTGTGGTTTGAAGACAGGCTGCAAGCATTCCAAGATAAGTCAGGTCTAGATTATTTTACATTTGATTATGGTGAAGCCAAATATCTTCCCATTGATTATAAGACAGAAACATTGTTTAAAAATCCATGTGTGTATACAACCAACTATGCAAATTTAGCATCGCGGAGAGGGAATCCTACTGTGTTACGTTCTGTTTTTCAAAATCAAAACATTACAGCAATTCTTCAAACTATACCAAAAACTCCTTCTTGGGGTTATGACAATGGTTTGAAAACCATAATCCCAACTGTGTTAACACTAGGTATAGTTGGCTATCCTTATATAATGCTAGACATGGAATATAAGATGAACTCAGATCTTCCTGATAAAGAGATTTTCATCAGGTGGATAGAAATTGCAGCATTTCTGCCTGCTTTAAAAATCCCCATTCCAGTTTGGGAATATAATGATGATGAGGTTATTTCTATTACGAACAAATGGATCAAATTTCATCAAGATTTTGTTGTTCCAAAGGTTAAATGTCTTGGTGATTCAGTCCTGCAATCTGGTGATCCAATCATCAGACCTATGTGGTGGATTCTTCCTGAAGATGAAGATGCCCAGAATTGTGATTCCCAGTTCCTCATTGGAGATGACATCCTGGTGGCACCCATCTTGGATCCTATAGTAAATGCAACAACCGGTAAAGCTTCACGCCAGGTGTACATTCCGAAAGGCCATTGGGTCAACAAATTGAATGATCAGGGAGAGATTTATACAGAAACAACATGGATTGAAGTGGAAGCTGCCTTAGAAGAGGTACCGTACTTTGAAAAAATAACAAAAGGGTATACAGAGCCATGTTAAAAGGGTGTTATTACAGAGATTAGGAATTTGAATTGAATATTTTTACATTATTGGCAATTTACGCTACCAGATGTATATTTCTGGTGCTTTTGGTTTCTGGTGCGTAAGTGAGAAGAGACGATCTTATGGTATGGAGGTATGTCCTTCATATGGGGCAATAAATTTAATGGGTAGGGAGCCTCCCCCTTACAAATCCCTCCCCTTTTGCCCTGTACATGGGTCTATGGAGAACTCCCCATTTTTGCTTTGTTCTCAGCTCCTTGAAACATGTCTGTCCCCGTCTCACCCCCTCATTTCAAAAATTACGCCACGGCTGACAATTATGATCACACTTGAAACTTTTAACAATGTTGAACGTGTCAGTGAAAGCAAAGCCAGTATTGTGACATCATGCACATGATTTCCCCTCTAAAATGTTAACCTTCCGCCGCTACTGGAAGTGCATATCACCCGGTTTATTTTGATGCATGCCATAAAACATAGTACATGCTGTTAAGTATGTAGTTCATGTATTAATTGTCTCACTCAGATGTCCTGGGAAATGATAATTGTGGTTCACTCAATAGAGGGCAGTCAATACAATCAACACAGTAAATGGTTGACAGATTGGTCTATATTTGAAGCACAACAAGGTTTTTATTTAACATCAGCATGGATTTCCTTTTAATAGCTTTAATGTGTAACAGAGAATGGGATCATAAAGTGTGAGAAAATTAAAATGAGAAATGGTTCTCATACCATGCAACATAAATGACGGTCAGCGAAAATATCACTGACCATCCAGGATGCAGACATAAGACTTTTTTTTTGTCACCTTAGCGTAGTTTGTACAAGATCCCCAGTTCAAATCCGGGATGGTCAGTGATATTTCTGAATTCAGAATTGATATCCCCCAAAAAATCTACGTAGCAATGCTTGGAAAAAGTATACTTTAAGTCACAGATACTGGTACGCAAAGTTTGCACAATACTAGATACCCAAGTATTGTCCAGTTCTGGTTAAGGTTTTATGGATGCTAATATTCAGAGATTTTTTTCACTTGACTATCATATGTTGTGATAGAATTAAAGTCATTTTCTAAGGACTTTAATTAATGTAATTTATGTACAAATACATTGAACTGAAAAGAAGTATTGTAAAACATTTAAAGTATCCAAGTAGCTGTATCACTGACAATCAGTGTTCCTGCTAAGGCCGTATTGCTCTCCAATGGCGCAGGAGCCGGGAAAATTGGCGCAATAGGTTTCCGAAAATGTATAAAAAAGATTCTCTTCCTGGCTTTATTTGTCCAATGTTCAACCTCAGCTCATGATTCTGGCGTAAGCACCTCTTCAACTTTGTCAAAATTGACGCAAGCTCAAAAACCTTAGCGGTTTTCAATCAGTTTCTTTAAATTTCCTACAAATGAGTCAATTGGAATTCAGACAGTGTTAACAAAACTGGTGTATCATACCAGATGCATCACAAATACGTGTTGAACCTTGGCATTCGTGTAAGTTTGGACAAGCATTATATGCACCTTGCTGAATATGTTGTAGGAAATTTGAAAGAATTGAGTGTATGGATTACTAATGCTATGATATGTGAATCAAAACAAATTTATGCAAATCATATTCATTGATTAGACATTTATGAAGAACAATCGCTTATTTGGTTTACGGGTCAAATACATACATATGATAGAGTTGTGTATTTTTAGATTAATTATTTGATCTTTTCTTTAAATAAGTTCATCTAGTAGATTGTTGATAATAACTGTGATTCAAATTAATATTTCCATATCCACACAAAATTAGAGTAACAGTTCACATTTTAGTGATGGCTCTCATTTCATATGG
>JXSR01S074568.1:76676-95204 GCA_000969725.1 Ophiothrix spiculata | reverse complement strand
ATTGGCCTTCCAGCCGTCTCCTCCATAAGATTTTATTTGTCTGTCATTTATATGTACTGTTTTATATGGAAATAATAAAGTTGAAGTTGAAGTTGAAGTTTCCTTTCCAAAGCCTAACATTTTGCCAAATTGTGTAGTTCTCCAGATACCTAAGACACATCCCTATAACTTCAAGTAGGCGACTGAAGTCTCCCGCCCCTTGAATAAATGCTATGGACCGCCATAGAGTCGCATGATTAAAATTTAACACAAGGGTTTTAACCTGGCCCAGGGCCCTAGCAAAGCTAAATCCGGCACTGTGTCCATGTACTTGAAGCACTAATTTCTGTTTTTGAACTAGATAACAACATTTAAGTATGAGCATGCATGCCAGATTAATGTTACAATAATGAACGCATTATCATCGCAATTAAATGTCAACAAAATATTTGCGTGGAAAATGTCGGATAGCACATAAAATAAAGATGAGAGGATAAAGATGAGAGCCTATTCATGTCGGAATGTGTGGTATGGATCTAAATATCTATTTTGATTCCAAAAGAACATTTGAAAAACAACCAACAAAAAGGATCGCAATTTTAATATAATCCGTGTAGAAATAAAATAATGTTACATTTTGTTTTTTCCATAGAAAGCAACACGTGACTTGTCGCTTGAAAAGTGTATAAGCCTTTGTAATCGGGTTTGTATATTTTATCGATGACTATTTTTAGTGAAGGAATCTGCCAATTATTTGTCTACCTATGGGTACAGACTGCATAAATCTGGTTGCTTTATTATCTCTTAGCAACACCACAAGGCATAACGTGTGAATAAAATGCATGACAAATATTATACAGGGTGGTTCAAAAAACTCAAAACCAAAGTTCAAAGTAATTTTTACTTAGCAATTGTACCTCTATTAAGTTCAGTTGGCAAAGGCATCATGTGGGATAGGGTTTAAACCATTCCTGCATTTTTGATCAAGTTGTGATCATTGGTTTTTAAGATACAGTCCATTATTAAAATGTTGCTTCAAAGTGGCTTGTCCACAATTACTTCTTTCTCCTTCTGACTTAAACCCTTCAAAGGATTACACAACATTGATGTGCACGCAATTTAAGTACTCTAACCTGCACGTATTGCACTGCATGTTGTGTTACGGGTGTTCCCTGCTTGAATTGAAGGCGTTTTCAATGCATTTTCGTAGCTGATCGTTTAATGTAATCTCGTCACTTTACACCACCTAAGGGCCTGAAATCTATCTGACAACGATTGAGTGACTAAGTCTAACCACTCTGTTGGAAAACATTTACAGAAGAAGACAAAACAAACAAAAACAAACAAACAATCGAAATAACGTGAGCTGGAGTTCAGAGGCCCCTTGTATGAACCAGTAATCTGAATTGCACCATTACGTTGCTGAAACTTTGGCTCCACGATCTGAAGCTATGTTCAGGTACATCATTCAATTAAAAATTGATGATCAATCACTTTCATCAGATAAACATGCGTAATTTAACCTGCAGTGCAACACGTGTGAAACCAAATACGGTGCAGATCAAGTGGAACGGATTGAAGACAAAAATGTAGCGTAGAAAAGCCTTCGTGGACAAGCCACTTTGAAGGACGGTTTACATAGAGAACTGTACCTTAAGACCTAATGATGCAAATTGCATAAAACTTTCAGGGATGGTTTATAAGATATTATTAAGAATTCCTGTGCAAATTCAAGTTGATAGATGTAATATTACTGTCTGAAACTTGACCTTGAACTTGGATTCTAAGTTTTTTGATCCACCCTGTAGTGGATACGTAGACTTTGGCGTATCGAAACAACCTTTTGTTTCAACACCAAACCGAAAATAGGAGCTGGCATATTTTTTTTTTTTGAAGAATATAGGTCTTACAGAACTAGTTTTTGAAAAAAAAAACTGGGGCTTAAAACCAAAATGTGGCAAAATTAGAGGCTTTGGAATAGAAATGTTGCACTGAGTTATGATCTAGACTGACACAGTTTTGATTTTAAAGTCTTTTTGTCGAAATTGAGGCATAAGGGAACTTTTAAGGAACCATGAAAAGGTTTTCCCTTTTCAAGGTGAGTTCCTCCCAGAGACAATGGTTCATATAAAGTAAGTATGGTATGGAGAAACCTGATACAGACAAAGTCAAACGAACGTCTCTTATATGATTTTATTTAATTTTCTTTTGGATATTTATACTAGTTGCTGGTGACTTCTAATTAAACTTTTAAATTTAAAATATGTAGCCTCAATCAAGATATATTTGTAGAGCTTGATATTTGCCCTATGTAATATCAACACATAACATAATGTACCATCTACGAATTGTAACAAAGAAAATAAAACAAGTACGAATTCATATGTTAAGTGCAAATGCCAAAAGGAGACTAAGCAATCAGGATATTGTTTTTCTAAATTATGATATTCGACTTTTACAAACCATATAAAGAGATCATGTTAGTTTCCTCAGTCACATAAAAATATATTCGCTATACGCTCACGGGGAAGGCAGTCATTTTTGAATTTTTTTTTTTTTGCAAAATGTGCCGTTTTAAAAAGCCTTAAATGACGTATACTGATTTTTTAAGTTTGCAAATATAAGGATGCGTATTCGGGCCATTTTCAAAAATGGCTGCCAATATGCCAAGATGGCCGCCGAAAAAATGACAAACACGTTTTTTTACAATTTCATGATGCAATCATCCAAAAAACATAGTTTGCAAGAATCTACCCAAAAATCCCACTCCTTTAAATTTCATGACATTAGTACATATACTTAAAAGCCTGATTCCAATATGCACACATTGTTCATGTTGGATTTCCCCCAAAAAAGATTGTGCATATGTTTTGATGACATTCAGCATACTGTATAGCATTAATCTATATAGACGGGCACAGCAAAATTTCATCTTCTGATTTAATGGTGATTTGAAAGTAACAGAACCCTTTGGGCGATGAAATTTGATTAAGGTGATCTTGTTCGAGTAAACCCACTTTCCCACTATGAAGACGTTGAGGTTTAGCAATGAAACTGATATAAGTAACAAGAACATCATAACATTTTGATCAAAAGTGTATAATCAAACTGATCGGAATAGGAAATGTGATTAAAGACTGTAAGAGAAACATTTATGCTCGATGCATTTTCTTGGTTTTAAACGCAATCTAGACCATATCATTACGAAGAAATTTTCGTTTGGTCCTAAAATGCAATTTTGTCCACAAACACGTTAAAAATAAAAGAAAATACATTTCTAGTCAGAAACAACTAACCAAATCCACTCACTTTCCACGTTTTCGACTTAGTTCAAATGTCACAACTGCTACAATTACGCGCTCTTAATTGGCAAAAGAATTTTGTCACCCGACCTGTTACGCGCAAAATCTACGCTGGATGGCTCGCACTTCGGTTTCAATCCCCTAAAATTTGTCGTTATTATATTACACGATCTATAGCGTTTACCACAGTTCTCCATCTCAAATTGTGTTGTATATAGATCGCGCATAACTGCTTTATAACTTCAATTTTTAGTGCTATAATTGTTGTAAATGTTATCATGCATTTCATTTCTATGGTATTTCCGTTAAGTACTATCGGTAACAGTCGATGACAGTCACAAATTCATCCTCAACTAATACAATATATTGACCACTAACACTAAATCCAATTATGTTTTGCTTTTTCTTGACAGGCTCTTCCTGTTTTTGATAGATTCCTTTCAATACATTTTTAAAAACGAGCCTAATAGATCGTTTTATAGCAAGGAACCATTTGGGACTATTCTCTTGTCCAGTTAGTCTAGTGAGAGGTAAATAACTCAGGATATTATTGTCAACTATCCTCCACTTTACTTGTCACAAATTCCCACGTGAACCTGCCTTTAATTAAAGATTTACACCCAAGATGATTTCTTATTATCTAGATATTAGATACAGCTGCATTTGCCTAGAGGAAATAAGTCACATGACGCGCCTGTATAATATTAAATTAAACTGCTCACTGGTTTTAAAGATTGCATGTCATAATTTAGAGGGAATATTCTGTTTAATTTATCAACTAGTCTATTAAGACTCAGCTGAAGTTGAATCCAGATAAATGTCAGGCTATCCAAATTTCATTTTCCCGAGAGCCTCCTCCCCATCCAGTTCTCATGATTTGCAATTCCCCGCTTAACTTCGTCTCTTCTGCTAAAGTGCTTGGTATCAACATTCAAAACGATCTGAAATGGAATACTCAAGTTGCTTCAATGTGCACCAAAGCCTCTCGTCGTCTTTTCATGCTTCGCAACCTTAAGAAATTTGGATTCAACTCTCTACACTGGTTATGTTCGCCCTCTTTTGGAATATTCTGATGCGATATGGCACTCCTCCATTACTGATAAACATTCTCGTATGCTGGAGGGTATCCAGAAGAGGGCGTGCAGAATCATTTTAGGCTTCGGATACACCTCCTATGATAGTGCATTGCATGCCTGTAAATTAGAAACTCTTTCTTCTAGGAGGGAGGAACATTGTCTTAAATGTGCTTGTTCTCTCTCCAAATCAGCTCGCACTAGCAATTTGCTCCCCCCTAGAAGAATTGAAATTAATGGAAGTAAGCTTAGGAATGCCAGTGATTTCACCCAATTGCCTGATCGTACGCTGAGGTTTTCTAGGAGTCCTATTCCTTATTACATCGATTTGTTGAATAGCTCCTGATTACCAGTTTGCCAGCCCCTCTTTTTTGGATTTAATCACTGGCTCCTCAACTGTCTTCATTTGTACTTTGCTTTTTTTGTTTAAATTTGTATATTCTTGTGTAATGTTGCTTCATTGTATAATGCAATTCAGCATCAAGGCTGCCATGTTATATGATCTATTAAATCTGAATCTGAATCATAAATATAACTCCTTAATCAAAGACACATATACAACTGGTATCCATGTCTGACAACAGATTCAGGCAAGACCCCCAATAAGTTTTCCCTCGTCCTGTAAAAATGCAACATTAATATACCATATTAAGATATCTTTTTTTTTTTTTTATCCTAAAACTCCTTTTTACCACTTATTATCATTTTTATGAATACATGGGATAATGTGCCACCAACGGTTGACATATGTTAGGCCGCTAACGTTGGGATGGTCTGGATGACCTGAATTTGTTTAATACCGCCATTTTGAGAAAAATATTTGTATGCTATGAGGAAATTTACAGAAGAAGTACAATTTTTTACGCATAAGAAACAATTTAAATTTAAAAAAGACCCTTAAGGCTACAGTCCCTTTTTTCGTCATGTATACTGCAAGTTTTTACCTACTTACACCTATATATAACAATTGGCATAGAGTCTCTAGTTTTTACATGAATCTTTACTAGTGATTTCACGTCCATTATCAAGGTCAAAATGACGTCAATAGACTACTTCGAAACGTTTAAACCTTTTTCGCCGAAACCTCATAATTTCATGATGTTCAAACAATGCAATTATTTCAAATTTTGACAGATTGTAGGTTTGATACTTCTTAATTACAAATATTATTTTATAAATATGGTATGTGGTGTTAATTTCCCGCATTGTTTTGCCTGGAAAAAACGGACGTGAATTACGACTCTGAGATCGCCCCGTTTGAGCTGTGAATTGCCTGTTCTTAGTATATATATCTACATTTTGTCTGATATTAGCATTCGCATAATTCGCTTACAAATTTAGCATTCCATTGAGGCAAAAATTGCAAATTTTATGTAAACAAAAGAAAAATACGGCATTGTAATATTTATGTTTTAGATTTCAGTTCACGATCTCAACGCTGCCTGGATAGCTCAGCGGTAGATCCCTCCCTTCGTAATGCATGACTAATTCCCGTCATAATCCATGGTTCGAGTTCCCGCAAAGGCAGTGGAAACTATTTCTCTTTTCATGATTAAATAATAGTTAGGATTCACATTTTCCTGAGCATATGGAAGTAATTTAGTCAAATTAGTCAATTTAATTTCAGTCAAGTTATAATACAAATGATTTCAAGTTTACTTCATCAAGTTATCAAATGAGCATTTAATCAAATATCCTCATATGAAAGTATTCATTGATCTGTCTTTGTGACTATTGATCAATTAGCAATCAAAAATAAGTCTCAAGTTCTGAAACACTCTCAATTTCTTCCTATGGTTACGTATCAATTCACAAGATAAAGTAAAATGGTAAAATGTAACTTAATATGAACAAGAATGTCTTCTTTTCTGTAACCAAATATCTGAGTGGAGTTGATGTATTATTTTATTGGATTCGTTTCAATATATAGCTTAAGAATGAAACGATCATGAAATTTTGAACGCAAAGGCCGGGTTGATTGTGTGTTTTAAAACATCATTAACCTGGATTATCTTCTTTACTTAATTAGTTAACTTGAAACAGATTTTTTCGTTTTGAGTTTATTACGTTTATGGATACATTTAATCTTAATCTGTGACTCCCTATTAGAGTCAAGGCACTTGACTCTACCGTCATGACAAATAGAGTCACCTATAGGGGAAATACATTATAGTTGAGCCACCAGGAGAGTTGAACCACCCCATTATCTCCAGAACTAGACACTCGTCTGACTAGTTCTTCCAACAGTTTATGTATAATTCCAATATCACTCCATATTTGTTTCACTGTAGGAAAATAAATGCCCAATTTCATGCTCTATAACTTTAAAAGTGATTTGGACACGTTATACCATTTTTTTAAATAAAAAATACATTATCTTGATATTACAACTAGATGCCAAAAGCCCAGTAGTTCATATCTTTGTTCAGTAAAAGGTGTTTATGAGTAAATACTTTTGAGCTGATGCAAGAAAATAGTTGAAGTTGGTTTTACCAAGAGATTGCATAGTTTGTGATTTGGTAAATATGAGGAGAGTTGAGCCATTAAGCTAGGGGAGAGTTGACCATAGGAAATTCATGTGTTATTCTGACAAAAATTATTTTTGAGTAGAATTATACCAAAAACTTCCTTAGAGGTAACCACAGTAATCACGCTGATTATATTTAATACCATTTTGAAATAAGAAATACCAAAACGCAAAAAAAAAAAAATGTTTGTTATCATGTATCCTTGCATATCCGCTTAAGAACGTGTTGAACAAAAGCTATGTTTTTACGCGCCAGAAGTGGACATATCCAATAAAATGTTTGGTCACGATTTGTATTTACACGTTATGCCCTTCAGGTGAGATCAGATATGATAAAGCAACCAAATTATCACTGTCTGTGCCCTTAGGTTGGCAAATAATTGACAGATTCATATAAGACACAGACATCCATAATCTGCACACACATCTACAAAGGCTTTTACCAAATATTGTGCAGCTTGTCAACTGCATTGTAACATTCAAAAATTGTAACAGTCAATTCAAGGTGTCTTGGAGGATAGGGTATTATTTGAGTAATATATTTTTTACAAGGAAACAAGAATTTCGTTTATGTATGCCTTATCTTTCTGTTATCTATTTTCATATAATATAACTGACTTCATTTTGCATTGACATCTGTCAAAATTTGCCTTTACATTGTCTCATGCATATTGTGCAATACTTTCTTTAAACATTTACATTATTCTTGTGTTGGACAACGATTTAAAACATATTCAGCAAATATCACGTCACCGAACTGCCTGTTATTACAAATCCCTGTTGACCTTATATATATATAGGATATTATAAGTTTTATTTTAATAAAACTTAAAAACATTTACAATAATCTTAATATTGTATTTTCAAATGATATTTCAGGCCCTCAATTTTTTGTGCATTTAACTAAAGTGACAAATCTTTAGGTAATATGAATTACGTAGTGACACTCATTGGGTTATTGGGAAAACAAATTATTGTATGTTACCTAATTTTGCGCTTTTAGCCGATGTCTTAAACGCACGACTTGTTATTGAAATTCTAAACTTCGGGCGTCGGAGTGTGTATCGCGTTGTAGATTAGAGCTGTGGTATACAGAAAATAATAGTAGTGTCAAACTTGTTAAACTTCAGCCAAAGTGAGTCACTACAGAGACAAATTGACTCACTTTAACAAGTTTGACTCACTTATTATTTTCTGTGTGTGTTTCATGCACGGAAAAAGCAGATAATCTTTTCTTCCTTTTTCCATGCTTCATGCATGCCCCATCTAAATGATCTAAAATCCAGTTGCCCTTTTATGTTTATATCCTTTTTCATATTACAATTGGTCGCTATCTACGTGTTTTTCTTTAAGACAAAATAACAGTTAATGACAGGTACGATGAAAATTGATCTGATGTGAATTGATATATTGTCCACTACAGACCCTTTGTCTAATAGATGTTGAGACTTGTTTTCCCTGACAGCGTCTTTCTATTATTTGATGGATTATTTTTTTATGTTGTTGCAAACGACGAATCTTATATATTCTATATAACTAAAGACCATTTGGGAGTGTTCTATTATCCAGATGGTCAAGTGAGAGGTCGTTATCTTGGTATGTTATTTATCACCTAGCCACAGTATTCTTGTCACAAATTCCCTTGTGAGTCTGGATTTATTTACGATCTCTGCCCAAGATGACTTGATATTAGATATGATTGCACTGACACGGAGGAATAAGACGTTTTCACAGGACAATACATCATTTAGTACTTTCCATATTTATAAAGTACCTCTACATCACTGTTGTTGTTACTCTTTCACTGTCTTGAGAGTTCAATATTTAGTCAAAACTGTTTTCAATTTTTTGTGTGGAATGTTTTGCATGCACAATATTTCTACGTTTTCGACTAAGTTCAAATGTCACAACTGCTACAACTACGTGCTCTTAATTGGCAGAAATATTTTGTCACCCGACCCGCAAAATCTACACTGGATGACTTGCATATTTAGTCACATCGGTTTCAATCCCCTAAAATTGTGTCATTATTATATTTCATGATCTATAGAGGATCTTCCTATCAAATTTGTCAAAAATGTAGCGAGTAGTTACCGCTGATATATCTAATGACTTGACTCTCAAACATCACCTCTCAACTTATAATGCAATTTGAATTCATTGAGATAGGAGTCAATGATCTTAATGCAGTAGTAGAAATGCAACTTTGCGATTTCATGAATACAAACAGCAAACCTCAGTTCAAGATGTTGTTAAGTAGAAATTTGATATTAAGCTGAAATACAATGAATACCAACAGATTTGATTTGAGTACCAATTAATTTTTTATCATGTGTATTCAAATCCGGTGTGCGTGCATATGAAAGTCAGTATGATTTGCCTTATGTTAGTGTATTACCATAAACATCTTATTTCTTGAGCTATATTATGTAATATAAGAACATAGAAAATGTGAATACCTATAACAATTTAAGTATACCGGACAGTACAAAAAATCGTAATGAAAATGATGACTAAGCAGTAAAGAAGACGTACTCTAATTGCACAAAATAGTTTTAAAAACTTACTGACAATAGGCACTATGATACAGCTTGCTTAAAAACACATGTTTTTTATTGCCGAAAAAGCTAACCCAACACCAACAAACATCAAAACTTGAGTAATAAAAAATATAATTATCGTCTCTCTTCTTAGCGAACTTTTTTTTTTATAATGGTATCATTTTAAAGGTCAGATGTTTAAGTTATTTTTGGTTGATGAGTTTAAAACAAAAACAGCTACCCATAATTCAAATGTTATCCTTAAGTTCACTTTTATCAAAATCAATTTTTAACAACTAAAAAGTTCGACTGATATATGTTTAAAATCAGAAATGTAAGAGTTCTCTAGAAGAATGAGAAAGTGTGTCATTTTCTAATTACTGTTTTTAGCACTTTGACAGCTCCGAGATTTACTTACCGAAATTTATAAATACAATATTAATTTCTTCCAAAACGAGCCAAAATTATTCTAACAAATATAATGTAGGGCAAAATTAAGAGAAACATTTAAAAAACCAAGACGGTTTCATTTCTTGATACATTAGTAAATATTTTACGAATGAAAACTTGCTGCATATGTTGCAAATGTTGTTTTTCTTCATTGGTCTTAGAGAAACTATATTTTCAACGAATACTATAGATTTTTTCGATCTTCAAAAAATTGTGACTTACGTCCCACGGAGCTTAAATTTCCAACGGACAGTTCCAAAATATGCTGTCGGAGAACATGTTTCGAGAAGAAACGTATGTTGAATTCAAATATTGGGTTCGGACCCCAATATATTTTCTAGCAGGATCCAAGAGCTCATACAAATCTGAACTACTAACAACTTCAAAACTGAATCGGGATAAACTTAGACGTCACATTTGTAGTGTTTCCAGACAAAGAGAGGATAAACAACACAAACATACAAACGGCTGAAGCTTGACGTCGGTTGATCCACAGAAAACACGCAAGTGAACCGATAAATTTGTAGTGTTTAAATTGTAACTTATGTTTTATCATACATTATTTAATAAAGAATAGCGGAATTGACAATGGCAATATGCGCTATGCATGTATTAGACGATACAAGTTTCTGAATAGACGAATGCAATATTATTATACAGTAGTGATCCCTTGGGGTGGCATCAGATACGAGCGTAGTAAATTGTAACGATTACCGTAATATCTCACCAAGCCTTATAATATTGCCATTTGATGTAACGAATTCAAAACACGTGCTCTTGCATGAACTTCTATTATGTCTCTCCCATGTGTCCATATGTAAAAAGGCACATTATATTTCAAGAGCCTGAATATTATGAAAATAAAGAATATTATGAAAGTAAAGAAAATAGGAAAAGCCTTTGTTGTCGATTTGTACAAAATTGGTAACAGAAACGAAAACGGTTAGGAAGTTGGACTGTTTTTGATACCAAATGTTCCTCAGGGAGTCCGGCTTGTATGTATTAAATAATACAGCAATAAATGATAAAAGTAGGAAACAAAATACTTAAGCATTGAAAGAAAGATTGTCTGCGCATTGTTACTGTTCTTCGTTCAATACTTGAATCCCGTAAGGGGGGTTGGGGTTGGCGCACTCAAGTATTATAATGCAGCAGGCATGGCCTGACCAAGAAAAGGTGAATTAGGGTTGAATACAAAGGGGTGTATCAGGTGACACCTTTTAGTCATTTAGCTTATTTTTAAGAAAATGGGGTACTTTTAAATACCCTAGTGTTAAAACGATAACTGTAAATTCGAAATTCGAAATCAATCCCTGCTATTACTAAAGGGTAATAGAGCTGCACCGCGAATTCATGAATACAAATAGGAAACGCGTACGTAAGAGAAACTCTGTCATCTGAATTGTAGTGCATAAGAACAGGACTGGTTCGATCTAAATAAAAAATATATTCACAATTGAAAGTTGAATTCTTGATCATAATGCATTCAAGTCGAAGTGCGTGTGTTGTATGTGTACCAACGTTAAACATGTGTCACATTGTGTAACAGTCCGCTAGTCCTTCGGATTAGCGGGCTGTAATTGTCACAGTGGTATGTGTGCCGTAAGTAATAGCCATATTTTCAAAACTGAACTGAACTAAATGTCGGAGGTGAAATCATGAATCATTATGTTGCAAACCAGGAGGCATGTGAAGTAAAAAAAAAAACCGGTATTCGATGTTTTGGCAAAATTGCTTCTCTTAAAGGCTATTTAAACGCAATTTTTAAAAAATACTGTATATTTCTATGTGATTGAGGAAACTAACATGATCTGTCTTGGTTTGTGAAAGTTGAATACCATAATTTAGGAAAAAAATCTCCTTATTGCTAATTAGGAATAACTTTGGATCAGTAATTCTAGTAATAGTGATAGTTCACAGGCCTTGGATTTTTGGATTTTGTAAAGCCGGTGTAATAAGACTGAGTGTCCCACTTAACCAGGAGTTCGGTGTAATGAGACTGAGTGTCTCCCATAACCAGGAGTCCGGGTCTAATTGAAATACACGGAATAAGTCGCAATCAATGAATTATTGATCACACATGTGCAAGTACGTTGTACATAATTGAATAGTACCTAGGACGCTTAGTCACACGGACGCTGCATTTCATTACACCGGTGTAATGAAATACAGCGTCCGTGTGACTGAAATGTCCTAGCTACTATTAAATTGTGTAGAACGTACTTGTACATGTGCGATCAATAAATCATCGATTACCCGGACTCCTGGTTATTGGGGACACTCAGTCTCATTACACCGGGTCTAATTGAACTACACGGAATAAGTCGCAATTAAGGATTGATTGAGTGCACATGTACATGTACAACCTTGGTGTTACATTTGATAGCTCCATTACCATGTGCAATCACATCACTGCTTTGTCACGTTCCATCCACTGGCAGTTGCACAATCTCAATCGTATTCGCAAACATCTTGATACTGAGACATGTCATAACATTGTCCGCACTCTTATATTGTCAAGATTGGATTATTGTAAATTTACTTATGTATGGTATTGATAAGAAACAGCTTCATCGCCTTCATGTCCTTCAAAGCAAGTGCGCGCGCCTGATTTTGAGACAACCTACGCGCGCTCGTGCCTCTCCATTACTCCATTCCCTTCATTGGTTGCCTGTTATCTAGAGGATTGAATACAAACTTCTCCTCATCACATTTAAAGCTTTTCATTTCCCCTAGTATCTCGCTTCTTATTTTCAGTTATACAAGACCGCTTATGCTCTTCGCTCCAGCTCAACCATCAAATTCCATGTTCCTCGCACCAATAAACAACATGGTGATCGTGCCCTGTCAGTTGCTGGTCCTTACTTATGGAATGAATTGCCTGTCAACATCCGTGGTCTTGAGCACATTTCTACTTTTTAAAAGTCATTTGAAGTCTCATCTGTATCCTAAACTGTAGTTTTCCCATTTTTCTGTTTCTTTAGCGCCTTGCCTACTTTAGTAAAACGCGCTCTATAAATCTCATTATTATTACTATTATTATTATAAATACGTTCTACACAATTTATAGTAGCTAGGACACTCGGTAACACGGAGGCTGTATTTCATTACACCGGTGATCTCTAGTCCGGGGACTAACTTTATTCTATATTTAAGTATAACAAATGACGTCACCAATGGAAGAAATAAACAGTTATTCCTGGAAAAAAGTTATTCCCCTTTTTTGAATTCGGACCATTGATTTTATACGTGATACTTCAGGTTAAAGTTGTATATTACAAAGAGCAAACGTCAACTACATCAATATGTACTTGATAAAGCTCAATACTATATCCAAATAACAATTCAAAGGAGAATTAAATATAACCTTTACAAGAGAAGTTTGTTTTGACTTTGTCTGCATCAGGGTCTTCCTTACATTTGCTTACTTTAAAAAATAAATTCTGGGAGATACCTGAAAAGGTTTTTCCCGCTCTTAAGATCCCCTTTTCACGCAAGCTTAAATGTTTCTTCGTACTCCCTTTTTGACAAACAAAACCCCGACATTTGTGTGTCTAGATCATAACTTTATGCAGAGTTTCTTTTCAAAAGCCTTAAATTTGGCCAAATATCAGACGTTTAAACCCTGATTATCCCAACAAAATTAGTTCTCTAAGCTCTTTTGTTTAAAAAGACTGTTATATCAGCCCCTATTTCTGGTACCTTTCCGTATTTTTACCCCCGGGTGGTTCATTTTTCTTTTTTCATCCTGTTAAAGTGAAAGATATTGTTGAAATAAAAGGTTGATTCGATACGTTAAAGTCAATGTATCCGCTATAATATTTGTCATGCATTGTATTCACACGTTATGCCTTGTGATGTTGCTAAGAGTTAATAAAGCAACCAGATTTATGCAGTCTGTGCCCACAGGTAGACAAATAATTGGCAGATTCCTTCACTAAGACATAGTCATCGATAAAATCTACAAACCCAATTACAAAAGCTCATACACTTTTCAAGCGACAAGTCACGTGTTGCTTCCTATGGAAAAACAAAATGTAACATTATTTTATTTCTACATGGATTATATTAAATTTGCGATCTTTTTTTGTTATTTTTTAGAATATTGTTTTGGAATCAAAATAATTCCATTCCACACATTCCGACATGAATAGGCTCTCATCTTCATCCTCTTTGCTATCCGACATTTTCCCTCAAATGTTTCGTTGATATTAATTGCGATGATAATGCGTTCATTTTTGTATCATTAATCTGGCGTGCATGCTCATATTTAAATGTTGTTATCTAGTTCAAGAACAAAAATTAGTGCTTCAAGTACATGGACAGTAAAACAGTTTTGTTTCTGACAATGTTATCGGCGTATTTCCCATCTAAAGCCCTGCAAAACATTCAAAACGAATCTAGCAACATAATTAGTAGATTGAATGCGGATATAAACCGAATGTAGTCGATATACTCTCATTTAAAACTTTACAAACGGCGAAACATTGAAAAAGCTTTATCTGATTGTATACCGGTGTAATGAGACTGAGTGTCCCCCATAACCAGGAGTCCGGGTCTAATTGAACTACACGGAATAAGTCACAATCGATGATTATTGATCGCACATGTACAGGTACGTTTCTACACAATTTAATAGTAGCTAGGACATTTCAGTCACACGGACGCTGTATTTCATTACACCTGTACTAAAAACCTGATTCCAATTTGCATGTAAGATTTTTCTCCCAAAAGATTGTGCATATGTTTTGTTGACATTTAAAATACTGTACAGCATTAATCTATAGACGGGCACAGCAAAATTTCATCTTCTGATTTAATGGTGATTAGAAAGAAACAGAACCCTTTGGGCGATGAAATTTGATTAAGGTGAGTAAACCCACTACCCCACTATAAAGACGTTGAGGTTTAGCAATGAAACTGATATAAGTAACAAGAACATTATAACATTTGATCAAAAGTGTATAATCAAACTAATCGGAATAGGAAATGGGATTTAAGACTGTAAGAGAAACATTTATGCTCGATGCATTTTCTTGGTTTTAAACGCAATCTAGACCATATCATTACGAAGACATTTTCGTTTGGTCCTAAAATGCAATTTTGGCCACAAACACGTTAAAAATTTAAAAAAAAATACATTTCTAGTCTGAAACAACTAACCAAATCCAGTCACTTTCCACGTTTTCGACTTCAAATGTCACACCTGCTACAATTACGCGCTCTTAATTGGCAAAAGATTTTGGCACCCGACCTGTTATGCGCAAAATCTACACTGGATGGCTCGCACATCGGTTTCAATCCCCTAAAATTTGTCATTATTATATTATATGATCTATAGCATTTACCACAGGTCTTCATCTCAAATTGCGTTGTATATAGATCGCGCATAACTGCTTTATAACTTCAATTTTTAGTGCTATAATATTTATATTCACATTTATCTTTTTAAAATGTATTTCATTTCTATGGTATTTCCGTTAAGTACTATCGGTAACAGTCGATGACAGTCACCAATTCATCCTCAACTAATACAATATATTGACCACTAACACTAAATCCAATTATGTTTTGCTTTTTCTTGACAGGCTCTTCCTGTTTTTGATAGATTCCTTTCAATACATTTTTAAAAACGAGCCTAATACATCGTTTTATAGCAAGGGATCATTTGGGACTTTTCTCTTGTCTAGTTATTCTATTGAGAGGTAAAAAACTCGGAGTATTATTGTCAACTATCCTCCACTTTACTTGTCACAAATTCCCACGTGAACCTGACTTTAATTAAAGATTTACATCCAAGATGATTTCTCATTATCTACACTCTTAAAAAGAAAGGATCAAATTGATCCGATAAAGTATCAAATATGAGCTTACCCTTTTCCGGATCAATTTTGATCCAAAGTCTCCTCAAATTTGATCCTTTTCGGATCAAAAAAGAGTGTGTTTGATCCGAAAAGGATCAAATTTGAGGAGAATTTGGATCAAAATTGATCCGGAAAAGGGTAAGCTCATATTTGATATTTATCGGATCAATTTGATCCTTTCTTTTTAAGAGTGTAGATATTAGATATAGCTACATTGACATAGAGGAAATGCGTCACATGACGCGCCTGTATGATATTAAATAAAACTGCTCACTGGTTTTGAAGATTACATGTAATAGTTGAGATGGGAATATTTTCTGTTTATAACTCCTCAAGATTGCATGTTACTGGTTTTGAAGATTACATGTCATAGTAAAGACGGAATGTTTTCTGTTTAATTTATAAACATTACTCCTCAAGATTCAATCTGAGACACACATGCGACTGGTATCCTCAGCCAAATTCAGACAAGACTAGCTGCCACGACTGGCAAAACTTTAAAAATGAAATAAAAGTTATATTGTCAACCCCTCTAACTCTCATCTATCCAAGGTTGGGGGATATAACAACCCCAATAAGTTTTCCATCGTTGCGTATAAACGCAAAATATTTAGCTATCCTTTTATCCTAAAACCCCTTTTTACCATTTATTATCATTTTTATGAATAAATGGGATAAGGTGCCATCAACGGGTGGCAAAGATTAGGCCGCCGACGTTGGGATGGTCTGGATGACCCGAAAATTTTAATGCCGCGATTTTGAGAAATATATATGTATGCTATGAGGCTCAAATTTACAGAAGAATTACAATTTTTTACGCATAAGAAAAACTTTAAATTTAATTTTTTTTCTTAAGGCTACAGTCCCTTTTTCGACTTGCTCGGCTGAACGTCATGTAAGGTTTTACCTACTTATCCACCTATCAGAATATCACAATTATTGGCGTACATATGGAAAGAGTCTGTAGTTTATACATGAATCTTTACTAGTGATTTTACGTCCATTATGAAGGTCAAAATAGACTACTTCAAACAATTTGACCATTTTTCGCCGAAACCTCATAATCATGATGTTCGAATAATTCGATTGTTTTCAAATACTGACAGATTGTAGGCTTGATACTTCTTATTGAATTACAAGAAAATATTTTATAAATATGTGGTGCTGATTTTGAATGATAATGTAACAAATCCGCATTGTTTTGCCTGAAAAAAACGGACGTGAATTACAAGTCTGAGATCACTCCATTTGAGCTGTGAATTGCCTGTTTACAGTTTCTATAATACCTACATTTTGTCTGATATCAGCATAGCATTCGCATAATTTACTTACAGATTTAGCATTCAATTGATGCAAGAATTGCAAATTTAATGTAAACAAAAGAAAAATACGGCATTCTAGTATTAATGTTTTAGATTTCAATTCACGATCTAAACGCTGCCTTGATAGCTCAGCGGTAAATCACTCGCTTCGTAATGCATGAATAATTCCCGCCATAATCCATGTTTCGAGTTCCCGCAAATGCAGTGGAAACTATTTCTCTTTTCATGATTAAAAGATAGTTAGGATTCACATTTTCCTGAGCAGATGGAAGTCATTTACCCTTAAGAAGAAAGACATATACGAGTTACGCATTCAGTCAAGTTATAATACAAATGATTTAATTACTTCATCAAGTTATCAAATGAGCATCTAATCAAATATCCTCATATGAAAGTATCTATTGATCTGTCTTTGTGACTATTGATCAATTAGCAATAAAAAATAAGTCTCAAGTTCTGAAACACTCTCAATTTCTTCCTATGGTTACGTATCAATTCACAAGATAAAGTAAAATGGTAAAATGTAACTTAATATGAACAAGAACGTCTTCTTTTCTGTAACCAAATATCTGAATGGAGTTGATGTATTCCTTTATTGGATTCGTTTCAATATATAGCTTAGGAATGAAACGATCATGAAATTTTTAACGCAAAAGCCGGGTTCAAAAATAATTTTGTCGTGATTTCGTTGATTGTTGTTTTAAAACATCATTAATCTGGATTATCTTCTTTACTTAATTAGTTAACTTGAAACAGATTTTTTCGTTTGAGTTTATTACGTTAAGGGATACATTTAATCTTAATCTGTGACTCCCTATTAGAGTCAAGGCACTTGACTCTACCGTCATGACGAATAGAGTCACCTATAGGGGAAATGCATTAGAGTTGAGCCACTAGGAGAGTTGAACCACCCGCATTATCTCCAGAACTAGACACTCATCTGACTAGTCTTCCAAAAGTTAATGTTTAATGTCATTATCATTCCATATTTGTTTCACTGTAGAAAATAAATGCCCAATTTCATGCTCTATACCTTTAAAAGTGATTTGGACACGTTATACCATTTTTAATTTAAAAAAAAAACCATTATCTTTATATTACAACTAGATGCCAAAAACCCAGTAGTTTATGTCTTTGTTCAGTAAAAGGTGTTTATGAGTAAAAACTTTTGAGCTGATGCAAAAAAACATTTAGTTAGAGGATCCTACATTTCATCACTGCATAATGGTTAAAGATGTAAAAAATGGCTAACTCTCCTGCATCTCCCCTTTTTGAATGAAGGGTCACTTTGGTACATATATTTTAAATGTCACAGTTACGTTGGCGATTCTTATTTGGACTGGACTCTCACATGGAGTCATATTGACTCCTGACATGGAGCCGTAATTCACTGAGTCTCTCAAGAAGGATTTGACACACATTCCAATGATGTATATTAAGGACAAGACTCATGACAAAAATCCGGCGCATG
>JXSR01S074568.1:39680-50295 GCA_000969725.1 Ophiothrix spiculata | reverse complement strand
CCACTTTTTGAAAATCCGCACCCCCCTTGAAAAAATCCTGGCTACGGGCCTGGAAGGAGATATGTAGACCTATTTAAAATTGTTCATTCAATTGCTTTTTATACAACATTTTGTGAATTTTACGTTTAGAAATATGCCTGCCATTATGTTTACATTAGTTAAGAATTGATTTTGCGCACCGTTAAATTTCGCTAATACTGCCCTCAATTTTCTCAATGCCCTCAGGCTCGAGCCACGGTTCAATGATGGGTTCTTTAACTATTCGTTTTTCTCGCATACAAAATTACATAAAGTAATGGAGCTGTAAATTGCCTGGAATGAAATGTCAGGGGCCTGGTTAAACCTTATGTATGTCAATCGTTTCAGTAGATCATTGAAACTATTTATAAAGATCTGATACATTCAAAATTGACAACATTGACTGAAAAAGGGTGTTATTAGGTCACACAATGATTCTGCATAAAGAAAACTTGTTTTTCCACTGAAAGTCTTAAATCTGCGCACAAACAACCAGTGGCAAAATACTTTTCCTTCGGCGAATTTTGTCAGTAAAAAGAGCAGAAGATACGATATTAATCAAAAACTACCTGACACTAATCCGTTAAAATTCGGGCTAATTCGGAAAACTATAGTTCTGAGAAAATCGAGTTTAAAGTTTTTGTACTTAGTAAATCTTGAACGGAGAGAGGATTTTTAGCTTGGTTTTTGATACATTTTTCTTATGTTTTGGATGTTGGAACCTGATTAATATGATAGAATACACTTTAATAATAACATTTCTGATGAAATTAGAAATTCGACCTTGGACGTGATTTTTGACTATGCTTAGCTTCAATGGCCCGTATCTCGTAATGTACTATGCCGGTATTAAGGTACCTTTCGATATGACGATCCACATGACCTAAACAGAACATTTGGTTTGATTTTCATTTCAACATCGAGGTCAATGGGCGGATTGATTTTATTCGAAATCAATTTCGGGCCCCTGCTATTACAAAAGGGTAATAGAGCTGCACCCGGAATTCATGAATACAAATAGGAAACCCGTAAGATGTTGTTAGTATATAGAAACTCTGTCATCTGAATTGTAGTGCATAAAAACAGGTTCGATCTAAATAAGAATAAATTCTTGATCATAATTCATTCAAGTCGAAGTGCGTGTGTTGTATGTGTACCAACGTGAATTATGTGTGACATTTTGTTACTGCCCGTTAGTCCGAAGGTTCGCTAGTCCGGCGAACCTTCGGATTAGCGGACTGTAATTGTCACAGTGGTACGTGTTTCGTAAGTAAAAGCCATATTTTCGAAATTGAACTGAAGTAAATGTCGGAGGTGAAATTATGAATCATCATGTTACAAAGCTTTGAAGCATAGCAACATGTCCACCGGGCATGTGAAGTAAAAAAAAAACGTATTCGATGTTTTTGCAAAACCGCTTCTCTTAAAGGCTATTTGAACGCATTTTTTTAAATACTGTATATTTCTATATGTGATGGAGGAAACTTGCATGATCTGTCTTGGTTTGTGAAAGTTCAATATCATAATATAGGACAAAAATCTCCTTATTGTTTAGTCTCGTAGGCCGGCATTTACAAAAGTTATTCCAGGAATAACGTTATTCCTGGATTAGTAATTCTAGTAATAGTGATAGTTCACAGTCCTGAACTAAGTTTTTGGATTTTGTAAAGCCGGTGTAATGAGACTGAGTGTCCTCCATAACCAGGAGTCCGGGTCAAAATGAACTACACGGAATACGTCGCAATTAAGGATTTATTGATTTCACATGAACAAGTACGTTCAACACAATTTATAGTAGCTAGGACACTCAGTCACACGGAGGCTGTATTTCATTACACCGGTGATCTCTAGTCGGGGACTAATTTTATTCTATATTTGAGTATACCAAATGACGCCACCAATGGAAGAATTAAACCGTTATTTCTGGAATAAAGTTATTCCCCTTTTTTGAATTCGGACCATGGATTTTATACGTGATACTTCAGGTTAAAGTTGTATATTACAAACAGCAAACGTCAGCTACATTAATATATACTTGATAAAGCTCAATACTATATCCAAATTACAATTCAAAGGAGAATTAAAAATAACCTTTACAAGAGAAGTTCGTTTGACTTTGTCTGCATCAGGGTCTTACTTACATTTGCTTACTTTAAAAACAAAATCTGGGAGATACCTGCAAAGGTATTTCCAGCTCTGAATATCCCCTTTTCACGCAAACTTAAATGTTTTTCAGTACTTCCTTTTCGACAAAGAAAACCCCGAAGTTTGTGTGTCTAGATCATAACTGTATGCAGAGTTTCTTTTCCAAAGCCTTAAATTTGGCAACATTCAGACGGTTAAGCCCTGATTGCCCAAACAAAAGTAGTTCTCTGAGCTCTTTTGTTTAAAATAACTATTATATCAGCCACTATTTTTGGTACCTTTCCGCTTTTTTAAACCCCTGTTTTTTACCTCTAGGGTGGTTTCTTTTTTTCTTTATTCATCCTGTTAAAGTGAAAGATATTGTTGAAACAAAATACGTTGATTCGATACGTTAAAGTCAACGTATCCAACATAATATTTGTCATGGTTTGTATTCACACGTTATGCCTTGTGGTGTTGCTAAGAGTTAATAAAGCAACCAGATTTATGCAGTCTGTGCCTATAGGTAAACAAATAATTGGCAGATTCCTTCACTAAGACATAGTCATCGATAAAATCTACAAACCTAATTCCAAAAGCTTATACACTTTTCAAGCGACAAGTCACGTGTTGCTTCCTATGGAAAAACAAAATGTAACATTATTTTATTTCTACATGAATCATATTAAAATTGCGATCTGTTTTTGTTATTTTTTAGAATATTGTTTTGGAATCAAAATAATTTCATTCCGCACATTCCGACATAAATAGGCTATTATCTTCATCCTCTTTGCTATCCGACATTTTCCCTCAAATATTTCGTTGATATTAATTGCGATGATAATGCGTTCATTTTTTGTAACATTAATCTGGCGTGCATGCTCATATTTAAACGTTGTTATCTAGTTCAAGAACAAAAACTAGTGCTTCAAGTACATGGACAGTAAAACAGTTTTGTTTCCTGAAATTTGCAACAAGATTAGCAAGGTGAAGTGCAAATGTAATCGGCGTATACCAATCTAAAGCCCTGCAAAACATTCAAAACGAATCTAGCAACATAATCAGTAGATTGAATGCGGATATAAACCGAATGTAGTCGATATACTCTCATTTAAAATTTTACAAACGGCGAAACATTGAAAACGCTTTATCTGATTGTATACCGGTGTAATGAATACAGCATCCGTGTGACTTAAATGTCCTAGCTACTAATACATTGTGTAGAACGTACTTGTACATGTACGATCAATAAATCATCGATTGCGACTTATTCCGTGTAGTTCAATTAGACCCGGACTCCTGGTTATTGGGGACACTCAGTCTCATATTACACCGGTACTAAAAACCTGATTCCAATTTGCACAGATTATGCATGTAGGATTTTTCTCCCAAAAGATTGTGTATATGTTTTGTTGACATTTAAAATTGGAAATGCGATTTAATATATTTCTACGATTTTTTGTGGATTGTTTTTACAAATTTCATGTGAATGTTGCAGATTGATTGCGGATATTGCGGATTTCATAGTGTTTTAATGCGGATATTGTGGATATTTAGCGGATTTTGGAGTTTTTTTGCTGATTGTGGATTTTTGTAGATTTTGAGCGGATTTTGTGAATTTCTTGATGAAATGTCCATACACTAAAACAATTACGTTTACTGAATTCAACAGAGTATTTGAAATTTATATTACCTGATTTGGCACGATCCCCCGAAAATGGGTTAGGCTTCCAATTCGTGCAATCGATCCAAACAAATAACATACATCCGTGGGGAAACATCAAATTCCTTTCTCACTACAAGATGCACTTTCTCATTCTTTATACTCTAAATTATTTTGCAAAATAAACAATACCATCCTGTACAGCACTTTTTCTTGGAACTTTTACTCAAACGAGATCATTTTGCATGTTAAATGTACATTGGGATCTATTACATACGATAAGAACAAATAAAATCCTCAGTTTCCGTCAAGTCTTAATACGATTCTGGTTAAGTTAAACAAGAATTGGTAGTTAAAGGTAATGAAGACATAATATACTATAATAATGTTGAGTCTCTCCGGACAACATGCAACAATGATGTGAACGGTAATATCAACATGATGTATTTTTTTTCAAATTGCTGCCTGGATAATAAGAAAGTTTATTTAAAATACGTTTGCAATGCGGATATAACATCGCGAAATGCCTAATTGTCGGCAAAAGCAGAGTTACGCAACCGTATAAACTACTTCATTCATTTATAGAGACTCCATGCTTTTTGAAAGGAAGTTGGAAAAAAAACCTAGAAAATTATTGAATAAGGCTAAGGCTATGTTGATATGTGCTTTATATAATGATATTATGCATGTAATCAAATAGTACTAAAATATTCATTAGCTGATATCAGTATATACTTCTTATTCCTAAAATATTTATCAATGAAACGTCAATGATAAAGTTGTTCCCTTACTCGAAACTTAAATTCTTTATTAATCAGATGGTACAGCTAAAGAGAATTGAAACAAGAGAGTCATCAAATTAGTATAAAATAATCTTGAAACCGCCTTAGTATCAAATGGTAGTTTCATTATCATGTTATTTATTAAAACGGATCCAGTTGGGAGTACATGGGTTTTATTCCGATATTTGGTTACAGAATGCAGGAGATTTCAGCTCATATTAAGAAACATAATCACATTATCTAGTAAAGTGAGATAAAAGAAACTTAAAATGCTTTACAATCGGATACTTTAATTAACTTGCTAATTAATCAATATCCACAAGGCAGGAAGATTGCAGAATACTTTGATATGTAAATAAGATAAGGAAAGATCTGAAGATTTTTTAGTTTTCAAAATAGAAAGTGCCATATGAGCGTGTAAGGTTGAAAAAATAGTTTTTAATGATTTTCAAAAAAAGTTGTTTTTTTATTTTGTACTTTAATTTATTTTTTTAGGTACATTTTTAAGCAAAGTAAATGTTTAATTTGGGGCATTTTTTTTTTATTTGTGGCTATTTTGACAAAAAAAGTAGCGCAACAAATAAAACTACTCAATACTGTTTAAAACAAGATTTTGACAAAATTGCAGGGCCCTGTGCAACAAATCGATTCTGCGTCCACCCTAGCAATGTTAGGTATGGCCCAAGGAACCCATCAAAATTTGAAATAACTTTCTCGATACCAACATATATTGCTAGGTATTGTTTTTGCCATCAGTAACTAAGGGCTCTAAAATTCCAAATAGAAGTTTCGTGATCATCTAAAACGAAGACAGAAAATAAAAAGGCAAAATTCTCATTTGCTTATGTCTAACATCAGGAAAGGCAGAACCCGAAATACTCAGCTGCCCATGCGAGGAACATAATAATCATTTATTAAGTTCACAGAACCAACGTTATGCAAGAAATGTTGTCAGTTCAGCTTGGTTCGTTTCTATTTGTTTTGAATAAGCTATTACCACGCGCATCGATGAATAATATATCTTGCTTGTTTAAGTGACATATTTGAACCGATTATTTGATACGTTCAGGCAAAGTAGAAGACTTTTGTCGCTAGCTGAATGCCTGCAAGTCTAGGGCAATTTCAAATTATCAAAGCAGAATAAGTCAAGATTTCTTTATTCAGTATCATTTTACGACCCAATAACACCATTATACGTGTCAACTTTGTCAATGTCGAAATGTCTGAAGATAGTGATAGCTTCAATGACCTGATGAGGCGATTGACATAGATATGGAATAGCCTGGAAGAATGTAATCTAGTTGTAAAACATGCTGATATGTTAGTCTGGATGAAAAGCATACTGTTTTATTGATGTATATTTAATACAGATGTATTGAATTATATATATATTATATAATTTTATGGTGTTTTACAATATCTACAAAAATATATGAAGTTAAAGGAGCATGGTCCGATAGCCTCAACTTTTTTTCAAACTTTTTGAGATTTTGTTACCAAAATGTTACTCATATTTTTCTCATATCTCATGTGAAATTTCACGGCTGAATTACGTTTCGTTTCGGAGATATACACGAAAATGTGTCTAATTATGGTAACCATAATTAATTTTAGACAGTAGCGTATAGGCGGCTCTGAAATATAAAATTGCCCATAAAATCGAAACAGTTTGACCGATTGAGCTGAAATTTGGAATTTAAATATTCTGATCTTTAATATGACAATAAAAACTTGATTTTGATAAATCGGACCAGCTCCTTTAACAGGACGATTATTGAATTAAAAAATTTAAATGAATTCATTAGAAAGTTCAATAATGAACGTTGCTATACGTGTATAATAGAATAGTGCAATAATGTGGCCTAGACATCAATTGCTTTGCAATTAAACGGCAAGAAAAATAGAAGGCGAAAGTTAATTTTAGCGCTGGTTGCCTATTTCGAACACACAACCATGAGATTAACAATATATATGGCCGTTGAAGCGTTTTAAGGTTGTAAACTAATAAGCAATTATGAAACAATTTCAATTGGCACTTCCCGCAAACATGTATTTTATTTAAGAATATATATATACAAACATAATAAAATTATATTAAAAAGGTAGATCAAGTTGACTTACTTTGCTTCCTCAAAAGACATAACCAAAACATAAAATGGGAAGTATCTATTTAAATAACTCACAGTAAATGTAAACTTTGGCGTGTTTTACAATATTAGCACTGCTGGCGGGTATATCAAACACGCGGGAGGGTGTGGTAGTGTGGGTTTGGAGGGCATTTCGCGAGGTGATTCATTCGTTGTTGAAAGTAAAAAAATGTGCCATTTTGATCACGAATATCTACAGGTTGTAATAATTTGAGACACTTTATCGGAGACGTCCTGTGTTATCCAGGGAATGCAAAAGTATTGAGAGATCTACGACCGGGGGGCGGTCTGGGGTTTCGATCGACTGCTTTGAAGTACAAGAGGTGGTTTCCAAAAAGTGTTTGTAAATGGAACAATGGATCTATCTCCTTTAAAATAGTTATTTACTTTTTGCCTAAAAGTAAGTGAATCACATCGGGAAATGCATGTTGTACAACGCTTTATACCACAGAACGGGTCTTAATTTGAGTTTGAACGGTGACCTCTACTGGGTCATCAATCAACTGTAATATATTTGTTTTATAATTAAAAACTAAAAAGAACCCCCTCAATATTAAAAGAAACTCCATTTCTTCAGTACCGTAAACCGGGGTGACTTTGAACGTTTTTTTCAGTTTTTGCCATTTTTTTTATTTTCATCAAAGAAAAATTCTTGATATTTTGCTTTCATAATACCTCCTGGGGCATGGTCTTTATCATGTTACATTTTTTGTAGAACTAACTGTTAAAATATATATCTTTAAATTTTTAAGTACTGTTCAAATTTACCCCGGCATTGTGTGAAATTGAACGGGACACATTATTCCTGGAGCAATGTGAGATTAATACATTTCTAGAACTAGAAAATATCATTTCCCCCACAGAAATATTATTGTTTTGATCACAACAATACAAAATGGATGATAATGCAAAGACAGTACCCCAGACTTGAAAATCTGTAAGCAACAATCAAGCGTACTGGTTATCCTGCTGATGCATGTATTTATATGGGAGATATAGGCGTTCAAAGTCACCCCAGGATCGTTTTTTCTCAATATAAAAAATAAGAAAGAAATTTACAAAATAATTTTCATTCATTATTGTAAACTATTATATTCCTGATCAAACCATATTAATTTTAAGGCCGAGGATATTGACGCGATGATCGTTTCAATAACCTCGCCCAAAATGGCTATAGACACGATGATCGTTTCAATAACCTCACCCAAAATGGCTATACACGATGATCATTTCAATAACCTCGCCTAAAATGGCTATAGACACGATGATCGGGTGTGAGAAAGTAAATGGCCTTATCTATGGAGCCGAATGCCTGATGCTCTAGGGGGTGGCAACAAAAAGAGTGGAAGTAGGAAGGTGACTTGCATTGGTAATATTACAACTTTGCTCGCCATTATTGTCTTCCTCTTGTTTGTTTTACTCCTCTCTTCTGGTCTGCTCTTGACTGACAAAAGACAAAAAAGCAACTTCAAGAATCAAGTTGACATTCTAAATAACATCAGAAACTCTCTCGGTTGTATTATTACCAATTAATGCAAGTTATTTCCTCCTTCCACCATTGCCATCCCCTTGAGTATCAGTGAGCATTGGCTCCATAGCCATTTACTTTATCACACCCGATAGTCGTGTCTATAGCCATTTTGGTCCAGATCATCGTGTCTATAGCCACTTTCTAATTTTAATTTCATTGGATCAGTGTTACCATGGTAACCATTGAGATTTTTTCCACCTATAATTCCTATAAATTTGGCAACACATTTCTAAGGCTATAACAAACTGGCAACACCTACGGTAGTGTCTCTAAGATGTAACATTGTTTATAGTATCCCATTTTCAATCATTAATTAAAACAAATCATATCATCAAGGATAAGTGAGATAATGGCCGATTAATTTGACCAACTTAAAATGTTCAAAGTCACCCCGGCGTTTAAAGTCACCCCGGTTTACGGTAGTTACATTTTAATTTAATATCTTAAACATAATTGAACCCGTCAATGAAGAGTCTAAAGTGGCGGTATACTTGAACATAAATTTCTATTATAGTAGATTTTTTAAGCCAAGGCACCTCATTGAACGTTTTGGGTCTTTCCACTCATGGTAAGAGGTAAAAGGATTTGCATTCATACAACCAATAGAATTCAAGTTTTGAGAAAGGCCATATAGTTAAACATTATGGTATTCGTTATCTGATAGGAAGCAAAAGTTTTAAAGGTGGTTGCTATCATTTGATTAATACCTTAAACACATTTCTGCATTGTTCCTTTGCTGATTATAAATTATATCTTATTTATAAAATTACATAGCCTCAACAAAGCATGGTTTGAACATTTAAATGTCCAGCTTATTGTACAGACATATTTTTTATTGAAATAGTTAAAGAAAAAGAAGAGCACGCATAACACATTGAAATTTTCGTTTTGCCAATGCATGCAGGGATTGTACTCATTGATGAGAGGATCCTTGTCCTTATCTTATATATGTCCTTATCTAATATCTAAAAATATGCTCTCCCTGTGTCATTATGCGAGAGCTGCCATGACTTAAAAAGATACTATAATAGTATATCAAAACAATAACATACCGATTTAGTATCTTGAACACGGCTATTGCATTTAGTATATAATTACCGAAGGCATACATGAATGTTTCACTTTTGTACTACATCCCGGGTTATACATATTAAAACGGGTCCAATATAAAGAAATATATCAGCTCCATTCAGATATTTGGTTACAGAGTAGAACTAGCACCGTTCCCCTGATCGCCCCTTCCACGGACCCAGCTGCTGCCAGGTCGAGGCACTGCAGAGGGTAGTGGACAGCTCTGAGCAAGAGCTATTACAGAGTAGAAGACAAGTTGGACTCATATAAAGCAACATTATACGTTATGTGCTGAAACCCAGGATGAAACCTAGAGGGCTTCAGTGCTTTGAAACTTTATTCGAATGTCTAATAATCAATGGTTACAAAGGCAGATCACAAGAAGCACGTAACGATCAGATGCAAAGCTATGCAAATTGATGAAGCATTAACTTTGTTTTGTTTTTTTAAAGAAATTGGATACGGTAGTTCAATTTACATAAGTTGCATGCATATCTTATATAAATTGATTTGGATGTAAAGTACCTGGTCACGACAAAGAGTTAGGAAACCTTTATAATTGTTGACCAGTAATTCAATAGCAACAAACCGCCTTGCGTTGTGAGTGTCATCATTACGTCCAGTGATGATTTAATGGATACAATAAAAGATGAAGATGCAATCTTGTATTAATTGCGTTACGGATATAAATCACCGCCGAGTTTACAAATAAAGAGGTTTGGTTTTAATAAGTCAATATTTAAATTAGGCCTACCTTACTTAAGTATCAGTATCGTGGTATGCTATATTGGTTATTCTTGATCAGAGGAATCGACTATAGGTATTAACCCTAGTTATACGGAGCGATTTTCACAAACATATTATACGGAGGGGGGTGGTTGTTGCAAACCCCTCAATTTTTTATAGAGAGTCCCCCAGACCCCCGTATGTGGTACCAGTGGATAGGTATCAACCCCCTCTTTCCATTGATACCAAATTCAAGGTCATCCATAAATGTATGACGTCACTATGACGTCATAAATACCAAAAATGTTGAAAATCGGCATTTGTACGGAAAATATAGGCACAAATCAAAATTTTCTATAAGATCGCAGGGTTTTCATTCGATTTTTTGCTAAATATTGTAGGATATGACTAGTTTTACCTAAATACCAAGTTTGAAATGGATATCTGCTATAAAAATGACTAAAACTTACATTTTTTAAATAATGGAGTTACACCAACCCCCCTGACCTCCGAACTTTGAACGGACACTGTACCCCCCTGAAGGTGGTAGGGT
>JXSR01S074567.1:1936-22733 GCA_000969725.1 Ophiothrix spiculata | reverse complement strand
ATAAAGAAAGTCTGACATAATCATTGAAAGTGTGACATATTATATATCATTCGAAAGCTGAGATTGTAGAAAATTAAAATATGAAATCAACTCGATTTTGACATTCGCGACTTTCCGCTCATATTGCCAGAACACCCCGCATATTATCACAAATAATACACTTCGAGTTATAAAATATCAGCATAATCTATAGGCCTAAAGCCTTACACATTTTAACAAGCAAACATTTTTACGTAGATATTGCGAACAGATTTAATATCTATAAAAATAGAGTATAAAATACGCAGCAGGAATATATATAAGCCAGTGAAATTTAAAGAAGAAATAAGAAGAGAGATGAAAGAGAATAAGAATTTCAGAACCTTATTTAATAACACTTAATCTAATAAACATATGTTTCTTATGTTTTCGAAAAAATGTGTTCCCAATTTTTCCTAGACCATGTATTTAAATTTTAACAAACTTTTTAGACAAATGTTTTTGAAATGTTATTTGTTTGCTGAGTTATTTCACACAATTATTAACTGCGTAATATAAAATTACAAATTGTCACTGCATGTTGCGATATTCTTTAAAGTTCGGTCGCTCTTCGAGTTAAATTGTCCCGTGGCATTAATTGGCGTGATTACATTCCATGCGTTAAATGATAGATTGAATGTTGCTAGTTGGTTTTCAAATGTAGACGTTTGCGCGCATTCGACATACGTGTTATTTTGCTTTGGGCGCTTATAACACTGATGAAATTGTTAATTAAACCAAGCATTCAAGTCAGACATAACCCAAGCATTAACATTCATTAACACGTGTTGTAATTTCTATCTGAAAAACACTGTGATTGGAAATTGTATGATAATTACCTACATTTAGTTTCATTCAGAGACATTCCTATTCCTAATAACGAACCTACCTCGATGTTGTTAGTATTTTTTTTAATGTAAGTCATAAAAATAATGTAATTTAAGAGTTCTTTGGGTGAATTAGAGTATTAACGTATATTTGCTTTTATGCGACATTATGTTTAGGGGTGCTGATTTATCGGGAAAACAAGCAGTATAGTCATGATATTCAGAGCTACACTGTAAACACTAGTCAGTTATATGCTTGACTAGCGTTAAACTAGTCAGTCTACCCTGTCAAGCATGCTTGACTAGTTTATTCTAGTCGAGCAGATAGCCACACTAGTCGAGCAAGCTGAACTGGTCTCAAAAATCGGAAAAAATAGTCAAGCATGATCGACTAGCTTAAAACTTGTGCTAGACTAGTTTCGCAACCATTCTGGAGAAAAGTAGTCGGGCTGGATTGGTGGATTGACTAGATTAAAACTAGTCAAGCTATACACTGCAATAACACGTCATGTCAAAGGTCATTCCTTTCACCTTGGAAAAGCTTATTTTTGAATTCTCACAACGGAACTCGTCAAGTCAGCTGTTACTGCACAGTCAGGTCACCCTTCTTTGCCGATCTTTTTTGAATTTTATACTTAATTCTGTACTTCATATAATTTACATTATGGATTTATTATAAACGCTGTATATAGCGTCTACCCATACTTCACGTCATATGTGTCACCGACAAGCATGGTAAGCTTATAGCTGGTTGTTACAACATACATTATACCGTATTCTCTGTTCTCTGTCTACAGATTGCTTTCGTCACAATCACTTCATTTAGGCGTTTTGCAGCCTTTACAAGAGCATATCCTATCGGTAGTTAGATTGTAATATATACCCTTTATGCAGCTTCCCATATCCTGGGTGGGGGCAGACTATGATGGACAAATCTGTTCAGAATAATAAGAATGTTCAGAATAGTAAGGGTAAAATGATTATCACTTTCCAATATAGCAAAATTCATGCAGAATAATGTGCAACATCACATTCAAAAAAAGATGAAGTTAGTTTAGTCTGTGCAAATCATGTTTTGTCTAAACATTTACAAACCGTACATCACAACAAACAATGTTGAGCATAAACTACCATTAATCTTTGTTGACATTCTGTCAGACGATTACAAACCTGGCGCCATATGCAAGTTTCGACTGACATTTGTTGGATTTAATTAGTCTTACTAAATTAAAGTCGCTAAGGCATTTGCCATTCTTTTGACATCAAATTGATCAGATCAACTTTTAGACAATGGATTGGGTACTTAATTAAAACCTGAGAATGGTGGTATTTAGTTGTTCAAGATTATGAAACACGTTTAAAAATATTACAAATTCTCAAATAAATGCATATGGCCTTATTCATAATCACATTTGAACCATGCCACAATTTTTCACAAAGAAAGAAGGTTTATCTACATGTATAATAAGTACAATTGGAGTAAGAAAAACATATTGATTATTTTTTTCTAACAAATAGGTCAATTCCCAGCTGTGATTTATATTTCAAATACCAATTCCAATACAGATTGAATTAAAATGATATTGTTTTTATATCATACGAGTATTACGTACATTTTCATTTGCGTAAAAAAAGAATGTAGATAAGGTCGTCAAAATCTAATATAACAGTCATCACATTTCTAAAATAGCTAACTTTTCAGGAAAAGCATTAACTCTCATTTTAAAATGATTAACATTGTCAAACTCAAGCGCAGGTTATATTTAGCACCTCATAAGTCTGTGTGCCGCGGGCTTTCATCTTAGGTCATATTAGAAATCAACGCGTGGCGAAAAACGTTAGAGGTTGAATAACTGAAGGCAATTATTTTCCAAAATACAATATAACATCAATTTTTCTCATAAATCTTAAATACGTACACGTGTTTTATTGATCAAACATCGAATTTTATATTATTCTCTCCTTTTGAATCGTTATATCCTTTTGGGCATTTTTGGTTAATTTAGGCTTCGACCAATGCATGCTCAATATATACATGCAGTTAAACAGAAATGCAAAACAACGAGGTCAGTTCTTGCGATACAAATGACCGTAACCAGTTGTAGGTATAATTTGCAGTTTGTTAGATTGTGAAGTCATTAAAAATTCCATTACCATGGAAATAGATGTTAACAAGACATCCACCATAGAGTTGGTTATTAATATATTGTTAAATGAGCAGAGAGTTTGTCCTTAAATAACATATTTAAAAAAGTTAGGGATAATCACTTTAACAGAGTATAATCCACGCAGAATAGTGTATAACATCACATTCAAATAAAGATGAAGTTAGTCTGTGTTTATCTTTACAAATCATGTTCTGTCTAAACATTTGCGAAACCTGAATCACAACAAACAATGTTGAGCATAAACTACCAGTAATCTTTATTGACATTTTGTCAGAAGACTACCAACCTGGCGCCATTTGCAAGTTTCCACTGACATTTGTTGGATTTAATTAGTCTTAATACTGAATTAAAATCGCTAAGGCATTTGCCATTCTTTTGACATTGATCAGATCAACTTTTAGACAATGAATTCGGTACTGAATTAAAACCTGAGAATGGAGGTACATAGTTGTTCAAGATTATGAAACACGTTTAACAATATAAATATTGCTAATTTTCAAATAAAAGTATACAGGCTTATAATTGGCATTTGAACCTTATCCAAATTATTTTTTACAAAGAAAGTAGGTTTATCAACATGTTATTAAGTAAATCTGCATGGAGTAAGAAAAATATATTGATTAATTTTTATTCAACAAAATAGGTCAATTCACATCCGTGATTTATTCGCAAATTCAAAATACCAATTCCCATAGCAATAATACTGATTGAATTAAAATGATAATGTCGTTTATATATTATATGAGTACTACATTTTGCGTAAAAAGAATGTATATAAGGTCGTCAAAATCTAATATATCATCACATTTTTAAAATAGCTAACGTTTCAGGAAATGCCTTAACTTTTATTTTAAAAAGATTGAATTTTCAAACTCAAACGCAGATTATACTTAGCTGCTCCTAAGTCTGTGCCGTGGGCTTTCACCTTTAATAGATCATATTAGAAATTAATGCGTGACGAACGTTAGAGGTTGTCAACCTATGAATAACCGACGGCAATGATTTTCCAAAATACAATATAACACCAGATTTTCTCATAAATCTTAAATACGTATTCGTGTTTTATTGATCAAACATCAAATGTCGCGAATTTTATATTATTCTCTACATTTGAATCGTTATATCCTTTTGGGCACTTTCTGTTAATTAAGGTTTCGACCCTGCTCAATTTTGTATATATACGGTTCAACAGAAATGCAAAAGAACGAGGTCAATTGTTGCAATACAAATGACCGTAACTGTACCAGTTGTAGGTATTTGCAGTTTGTTAGATGGTGAAGTCATTAAAGATTCCATTACCATGGAAATAGATGTTAACAAGACATCCGCCATAGAGTTGGTTAAACATCAATTGTTAAATGAGCAGGGAGTTTGCCCATAAATAGCATATTTCAAAAAAGTTAGGATAATCAATTTAACAGTAGTATAATCCACGCAAAATAGTGTGCAACATCACATTCAAATAAAGATGAGATGAAGTTAGTCTGTGTTTATCTTTACAAATCATGTTCTGTCTAAACTTTTGCGAAACCTGAATCACAACAAACAATGTTGAGCATAAACTACCAGTAATCTTTGTTGATTTTCTGTCAGACGACTACAAACCTGGCGCAATTTGCAAGTTTCCACTGACATTTCTTGGATTTAATTAGTCGTAATACTAAATTGCAAAAGAACGAGGTCAATTGTTGCAATACAAATGACCGTAACTGTTCCAGTTGTAGGTATTTGCAGTTTGTCAGGTGAAGTCATTAAAAATTCCATTACCATGGAAATAGATGTTAACAAGACATCAACCATAGAGTTGGTTGTTAATCAATTGTTAAATGAGCAGGGGTTTGCCCTTAAATAACATATTTCAGAATAAATAGGATAATTACTTTAACAGTAGTAAAATCCACGCAAAATAGTATGCAACATCACATTCAAATAATGATGAAGTTAGTCTTGAATCATGTTCTGTCTAAACATTTGCGAAACTGAATCACAATAAACAATGTTGAGCATAAACTACCAGTAATCTTTGTTGACATTCTGTCAGACGGCTACAATCCTGGCGCCATTTGCAAGTTTCCACTGACATTTGTTGGATTTAATTAGTCGTAATACTAAATTAAAACGGTCGCTAAGGCATTTGCAATTCTTTTGATATTGATCAGATCAACTTTTAGACAATGAATTCAGTGCTTAATCATGTTAATTAAAACCTGAGAATGGAGGAATGTAGTTGTTCAAGATTATGAAACACGGTTAACAATATCAATATTGCTAATTTTCAAATAAAAGTATACAGGCTTATAATTGGCATTTGACCCTTATCACAATGTTTTACATTTCACAAAGAAAGTAGGTTTATCTACAATCTGGAGTAAGAAAAATATATTGATTGATTTTTATTCAACAAATAGGTCAATTTTCAGCTGTGATTTATTCGTAAATTCAAAATACCAATTCCAATAGCAATAATACTAATTGAATTAAAATGATAATGTCGTCTATATATTATACGAGTACTACATTTTCATTTGCGTAAAAAGAATGTAAATAAAGTCGTCAAAATCTAATATATCATCACATTTTTAAAATAGCTTACCGTTTCAGGAAATGCGTTAACTCTTATTTTAAAAAGATTGAATTTTCAAACTCAAACGCAGATTATACTTAGCTGCTCCTAAGTCTGTGCCGTGGGCTTTCATCTTAGGTCATATTAGAAATTAACGCGTGACGAAAAACGTAAGAGGTTGTCAACCTCATGAATAACCGACGGCAATGATTTTCCCAAATACAATGTAGCAACAATTTTTCTCATAAATCTTAAATACGTATACGTGTTTTATTGATCAAACGTCAAATGTTGCGAATTTTATATTATTCCCTCGTTTTGAATCGTTATATCCTTTTGGGCATTTTTGTTAATTTTGGTGTCGACCATGCTCAATTTTGTATACATAGGGTTCAGCAGAAATGCAAAAGAACGAGGTCAATTGTTGCGATATAAATGACCGTAACCAGTTGTAGGTATTTGCAGTTTATTTAGGTTCTTTTTCAACAATGAGATGCTTGAATGGCATGGCATGTTCATTGCTAGAATTTACATAGTTACACAGACTAACACGATTTTTGGCACACATATGAAAAATTTCATTTTCGTTTTAACTATAGGCCTAGGTTTTCGTTTAAGGAACATGTTCTAAATGGTGTCAACAGCTTTCTTCATAAAAGGTTGCGCTTTTTTCGTAAACTCAAAAATCTACGCAAAAAAAGGAATTACAATGATAAGTTAGACTTTCGATTCTAGCAACAGCAACGGCAACATTAAATACTCCATGGAAACTGCAACGTTTAACACTAAATTTTACGATCAAGCCCTTTAACGATAAAATGCTGTTGCTAACAATTAAAGGTCTGGATTACTATTTGTTATTCCATAACACGTATCTCGACCGTAAGCTTGTGAAATTTGAATAAGATCAGATGGTTCGAACTACCAAAAAAAAACATTTAAAAACATTCTTATCGCCATTTTCAAAGAGTATAAAATGTGTGAAAAATCAATAAACAAGGCTGATGCATAATCTACAGACTCTACTTTTCATGTGTGCGAAAAATTGTTGTGCTGTGTCTTGTATGAATGGGTAAAACCCTGCATTGACCATGAATTACCCTGCAACGCTATTTTCGGAGAACAGAAGCCTTAATGGTGAAGGTATTAAAAATTCCATAACCATGGAAATAAATGTTAGCAAGACATCTACCAATAGAGTTGGTTATAGAGAAATTGTTAAATGAGCTGGGGTGTTCGTAGTGTATCTTTCAAAATAAAAATTTAAGTATAATCTGCAAAAAATCATTTGGAATAACACTGGTGTCAGATTTATTGAAGAAGTTGCAAAAATAAGTTTAGTTCAGTGCAAGCCAAGGTTGGCCGGTATTTCCCGGGGCGGTAAATACCGGTATTTACTGGTAAATACCACCAAGCAAATTTTGGCTAAAGTGGGAAATACCGGGAAATACTGGCAAATACTTGAAAAAGAAGTGATTTCAAAGCTTTTGTGCTTTTAAACATTAATAATATTAATTAACTACCACAGAGAAGCTCATATAAGACACAAAAATCATTCCCTTTGGGTGGGAAGGGGTAAGTGGTGTTTTCAGTGGGATATACAGTAGATGACTATTTATGTCTGTAAAATATACTTTATGACTTGTAAATCATCAAGTACGGGATTTTAAGATTTGTGAACAGAGTGTGTATTTTCTATTAAAGTGGGGAAGTGACAAAAAAATTTCGTTATAAGAAATATATCAGTGATTTGTGTTAACTCATTTAGGCCTAATAGTATGCTTTTGGCCGACTCTAACACTCCTAGTGAATGTTCACTTGAAAAATATTTATAATCAACAGCCGTTTTGAACCTACACAGCACTATAATTGCCAAAGTTAAATCATACATGTGCTAGTTTTTTGTGTGTGTTTGTGTGTGTCTTTTGTTGATTTTATATGTAAATTCCACCTGTTGAATCAAATAATCTGACCCCTCAACATCTCAACACCCCAGCAGCATCATGTATCATTATAGACATTGATGAATATAAAACATGCCTGATTGCATGTTTTTGTCTTAGATAATTTAATTATTCAAGTAAACCAATTTAAAATTGTTCACATAACATTCTAATGGGAAAACATACTTAAATTAGGATAACCCCCATGGGATCTTGAAAATAGATATAGTATTTAGTGAATGGTATTTCCCAGGTATCGACCAGGTATCGACCAGGTATTTCCCGGTATTTCCCAGTATTTCCTGGTATTTACCAGTATTTCCCGGTATTTACCAGTATTTGCCACCTAGGCGGGAAATACTAGTATTTCCCGGGAAATTGCCAACCTTGGTTCAGTGTGTACGCAAACGTAACATTTGCGGTAACCGCTAACAATATGAATAGCGCTTGCCAAATTTTCTTAATTATAGTAGTGCCAAAAAGAAGAATTCAGCACCTTCCCATGATGTCTTGCTTCCAATGGAAATTTTTGTAATGGTTTTAAATTATGATCTAGAGGGTTCAGGGATGAAACATATCTGAGATGTAACATTGGGATGCGATCTGCTAATTATGCTATTCCTGAACCCTCTCATTACAACCTGTACAAAAAGACAACAAGGAATTATCATCTACTTTTGTAGTGACCTATCGAATATGTTTTGAACTGGCAATCGGTATGCATACCTTCTCCAGATATCTTATTCTCGTGTTCCTCATAAAACCCTACAACTTAATTTATTTAGACTTTATGTTGTTGGTTTTTCGTTGACTATTGAAGGTCAACATGAGTGATTATTAGAGTGCCAGCTGCGCACTTGTAAAATTAGATATTGACATGTGTGCAAAATTGGCGAAACGAAATATTGTGCAGAGCTCGTAAAAATACTATATATTAGCAAAACCTATCAAAAGCCAAAGAGATCCAAAACGCGGGCCAAAATTCTAGGAAATAAAAACCGATATTTTTCAGGGCAGGATTTTGTTGATTAATTGCATTTTATCTGATCTCCATTTTGCGAAAACAGATGTAAATTTTGATAAGGTAGATTTGCTGAAATATGAAAAAAAATGTTTAATTAAAAATGCAATTTTGTATAAGCGTGAGTCAAAATGAAGTTGACCGAGATTCAAAACTGTATAACAAAAGAACTACTGATATTGAAAAACAATTGGTAACCACCTTCGAAATGTGCAGACTCTTCTGCTTATTTTAAAAAAAGAATGAAGGAAATCGGTAATTACTAAGAGAAGTTATGCTTGGTTTAGTAAAAAAACGATTTTTTTCAAGCTGTCCACGGAATAAATAAGCAAACCAATTAAAAATGCAAAGTAAACCCTTGATTGAGCAGAGTTCCAAAAATCGTGTTAGTCTGTGTAACTATGTAAAATCTAGCAGTGAACATGCCATGTCATTTAAGCATCTCATAGTTGAAAGAGAACCTTCGTAAACTGCAAATACCTACAACTGGTTACAGTCATTTGTATTGCAACTATTGACCTCGTTCTTTTGCATTTCTGCTTAACCGTATGTATACAAAATTGAGCATGGTCGACACCAAAATTAACAAAAATGCCCAAAAGGATATAACGATTCAAAAAGAGGGAATAATATAAAATTCGCGACATTTGACGTTTGATCAATAAAACCCGTATACGTATTTAAGATTTATGAGAAAAATTGGTGCTACATTGTATTTGGGAAAATCATTGCCGTCGGTTATTCATGAGGTTGACAACCTTTTACGTTTTTTGTTCCGGGTTTATTTTTTATTTTGCCTTAGATGAAAGCCCACGGCACAGACTTAGGAGCAGCTAAGTATAATCTGCGTTTGAATTTGAAAATTTAAAATAAGAGTTAACGCATTTCCTGAAACGTTAGCTATTTTAAAATGTGATGATATATTAGATTTTGACGAGCTTATTTACATTCTTTTTACGCAAATGAAAATGTAGTGTTCGTATAATATATAAACGACATTATCATTTTAATTCAATCAATATTATTGCTATGTGAATTGGTATTTTGAATTTACGAATAAATCACAGATGAGAATTGACCTATTTTGTTGAATAAAAATTAATCAATATATTTTTCTTACTCCAGTTTTACTTATACATGTAGATAAACCTACTTTCTTTGTGGAATGTAAAACATTGTGATAAGGTTCAAATGCCAATTATAAGCCTGTATACTTTTATTTGAAAATTAGCAATATTGATATTGTTAAACGTGTTTCATAATCTTGAACAACTACGTTCCTCCATTCTCGGATTTTAATTAACATGATTATGCACCGAATTAATTGTCTACAATTTGATCTGATCAATGTGAAAAGAATGACAAATGCCTTAGCGACTTTAATTTAGTAAGACTAATTAAATCCAAGAAATGTCAGTTGAAACTTGCAAATGGTGCCAGGTTTGTAGTCGTCTGACAGAATGTCAACAAAGATTACTGGTAGTTTATGCTCAACATTGTTTGTTGTGATTCAGTTTCGCAAATGTTTAGACAGAACATGATTTGTAAAGATAAACACAGACTAACTTCATCTTTATTTGAATGAGATGTTGCACACTTTTTTGCGTGGATTATACTACTGTTAAATTCATTATCCTAAATTTTTGAAATATGTTATTTAAGGGCAAACTCTCTGCTCATTTAACAATTGATTAATAACCAACTCTATGGTGGATGTCTTGTTAACATCTATTTCCATTGTTGGTAGGCTGGGGTATTGGTTGGGTCTTCATCCTCCTCCTTCACCATCTAACAAAATGCAAATAGTGACCTACAACTGGTTACGGTCATTTGTATTGCAACAATTGACCTCGTTCTTTTGCATTTCTGCTTAACCGTATGTATACAAAATTGAGCATGGTCGAAACTTTAATTAACAAAAAGTGCCCAAAAGGATATAATGATTCAAAAGTAGAGAATAATATAAAATTCGCGACATTTGATGTTTGATCAATAAAACACGTATATACGTTTTTAGGATTTATGAGAAAATCTGGTGTTATATTGTATTTTGGAAAATCATTGCCGTCGGTTATTCATAGGGTTGACAACCTCTTACGTTTTTTCGTCACGCGTTAATTTCTAATATGATCTAAGATGAAAGCCCACGGCACAGACTAAGAGCAGCTAAGTATAATCTACGTTTGAGTTTAAAAATTCAATCTTTTTAAAATAAAAGTTAACGCATTTATCTTTTTTGTGTGTGTGTTTATTGACCAAACATCAATAATTGATGAGCGAACAAAATGCAAAGTAAGTGCAATCACCTGTTACTAATACCCTGTCTTCTTCCGGCAAAGATTGATGTCATTTCTGTTCACAATCCAACTAAAAGGGGGTTAAGTCACAAAATCTAGACAATTGAGTTGTGTCAATTTCCTGCTACATAATTCTCATTTCTACATTCTGTAAAGGTTTTGTAGTAATTTGATGATCAGAACATGCGTAAAAGTCACTGCGAAATACAGCAATATACTATTCAAGACTACACAAATGATTTTATGTTTGTGCCGTTTTCTCAGTTTGTACTCAATGTGACTTAACCCCCTTCTAGTTCTAGGGTCCTCAATTCCGTGGATAGCTTGTAAGATGTGTTTTTTTTTTTACAAAAACAGGTATAACTTCTCTTAGGAATTACCCATTTCCTTCATTATTTTTTCAAAATAAGCAAAAGAGTAGGTACATTTCCAAGGTGCGTAACAATTGTTTTAAATATCAGTAGTTCTTTTGTTATAGTGTGATTCCAAAGTAATATTTGTGACCAAAAAATTGAAAAATTTCACTTTTAAATGGCCACATAATCTAGCATAAACATTATATCAACGAGTTTGTTGTTGATAATTGTGCTCACTGGTGGGGTCAAGACATGTAAATGTTTGACAATTAAATTAATTGCCAAAATCCTGAGTAAAGTTCATGTAACGTTCGGTAACGTTTGTGACCTCGCGCGGAAATGGTTTTTTGCTCCAAATGACTTCAAAGTACAAATTCTCTGAAGTTGCAACGATTTTTTTTATTCCGCTTTACACCGATTATGGGTAACATATTTATAAATATTTCATAAAAATTACAGAAAATTATATCGCCAGGACTTATTTTAATGCATTGTTTTGTGTTGTAACGTTTGGTAACGTTTGTGACATTTTTGAAACAAAACATGTGCTCATTCATGCACGGATAGACAAACTTTACAATTTCTGATTCGAAAATACTTCTCACGCACCAAGTAACAAATGTATGACTGAAAAACATGTTTATGTGATCAAATAAAAAAAGCTAATGTTTTGCTTGAAATCAAAAAAGGTTTAGTTTTCACTGGAATGAGCCTATACAGTTTTGAATCTCGGTCAAGTTCATTTTGACTCACGCTGTATTGTAACATTCAGTGGTAACTATGACTTGATTTTATTCTTGATCAAGATACTTAAGTTGAGCATTATCATGGCTTTTATATATGAATGTTTTCAGCCTTTGTTTCAAAATAAAGCGATGTTGTGAATTTTAGAAACCTTACGTGCTACCATACATGTAAGTTATTTCCATTTTTATTAAAATCAAAATGAATGAAGAACGTAACGAAATAGTGCCGTGCCTTATCTTGAATTACAAAGACAAATGTTTAACGTGTTTAAAGCAACCCAGTAAAATTTCACGTGTCCAAGCAACGCATTGAAAGTCCATTTCTCGGTATTCACAATTCAGTGCACCATTAATAGTTTCCCTGCGCTTTTGTCCTTTCATTTAAAACATAAAAAACCATAAAATCTAAATCTGTATTACCAATGGTGTTCGTAGTTCGAGTTCGGACCTATTTTTAGATATATATAATTGATTGTGCTTTCAAATTCCTATTATCTCTGTGTCATTTCAGCATTCACGAAGCTGCTTTATGGTTAGTACGAACATACAAATTGGTATATATTGAGATATAAATTGGTATAGATATATTGAAATATAAATGTGACAGCTCACCCCGAAAAGGGGTAACTTTGCAGATGATATCAATTTTGATTTTATCATTTCATCTGTTACAGCATTTTCTTAGCTTCAAAATGACACCTTACTCGTTGAAATTGATCAAGGCGATCCAATTTTTATAACATAAATCTACTGGAAATTCTTATTATTTTCCATATTTTTCGCTGCCTATTTTCATTAGTTTCTCTAAAGGTGTTCTGTCGCAAAGTCCCCTTTTTCGGGGTGAGTCATCACAAATAGTTATTTAAGACAGAAACAATAGAAACAATATATTCCATACTTCAAGCCTTATATAATTTATAGGCAAGAGCAAGATAGCACAAGAGGAGCGGATTGGATAGATCAATGAGAATGGTAACGGAGCCTAAATGTCCATGACATCCGGTGAAATCCGGTGTAAAAACCGTGTTCTTTGAAAGCCCAGTGTATAAGTAATTTAAGTCCACAAAGACTCTAGGTCTGCCTTCCATAGACCAACCATAAAACCTCCAGCTATTAAATGTTGCTAGAAGAGTTGCTCTCTGTTGTTAACCTTTTACTGTACAACGTGGACAATAAGAACGAGGAACTATTATTCCTACTATACCAGTCTGAGGAAAGCACAATTTTCTCTGATTTTTACTACATCAATAATACGCTTATCACATCCAGGGATCAATACGTTCTTAATACCATACTCAACTTACTGACATCGGTGTCAAAAGAGACGACCTACTTTGATAGCTGCATGTCCGTTTCCAATCAGCTCAGGTACCAGGCACAAGATATAGATCGTCAGACGGAAACGGCTCAGCAATTATTGTTTAAGAAAATAAACGGTTAATGGTAATAGCGCTTCTTTATTTTCAAAATCAAGTCACAAATATCTTTAACTAACATGGATCGAATTAGCCTAGGTTCAATTTTGTTTGCTTTTGAATATTGATATGTTAAAACTAGGTTAAAAGATGATTGATTAAAACAGCAAAGATGGCCACTTTTGACATAGTTTCGTCTTATTAAAAAAAGAAAATAATTTTGAGGAAACCAACCCGGACATTGGTTTCTACATTCTAAAATTTCCCAAATTTAACTAAATCAACCTTTATCTTTGCTTTCCAGAAATTTATGGCGGCAAAATGCATATATTTATTGTAGGTTTTTGTCAAAAATCAACTGACATCACCATTTTGTTCACTATGCAATCCTGTTTCTAAAATAAACGTTCATATAGATTTAAGTGCCATTTAGTTGGTGAGTTACAGTCTCAGAGTAATATCCTTTCCGAACGTGAAGGATTGACACCAGCCATAAGGCACAGATCTAAAGATCTAAAAATCGACTAATCTTATTCCAAACCTACGGACTCACAAATGTTCTTGCTTCAAACAAGCTGCCATGATGCTAGGCATAATACTAAGAACAGTAATGTTCTGATGGTGATTTCACGGAAAAGTGAAAGGATTTCTCTAACCACCCGCAATTGATTGATTGTTTCATTTAAACACTATTCAACATTTAACAATAACAGAACAATAAAAAAGTTGAATGAATGCCGTTGAAAAACCAGGAAAGCTGCAAATGGGGCTTATAGCCATGTGAGTCCACATACAGATGAAAAAGTGTACACGGATTAAAAAGTAAGATTATACCATGTACAACATATACACAAGGATAAAATGCGATTAATAAATCCGACATTGCAGTCACAATGGCCACATGACAGTGGAGAACCAAATTGAGAGAGCCAAAAAGCGGTTCAGCGATCGGAGGCCCTAATGCACTCAGAAGAAGTATCCCGGGCTTTAAGCGTACTTTCTGGCGTACTGTATCTTGCGCTTTAATAAAACGCGATCTTACACGTGCGTCCTTTTTATATTCATACATAAGACCATGCGCGTTACTCCTGACGGCACAGGGCTCAAAGCGCACACTGCTTAAGGTGTTACTCATTGCTAAAAAATGCAAATGTTTAACTTTATTTTGCTTAATATCTCATAAAAGTAAGTCGGTGACCATATTTTTTTATTACGTTTTTTTAAAGAACTATAAAAGGACCAAAACATATATGAAAAAGAGAGAAAATTATACGTGTTTTTGTCTGATTTATTTTGATTTTACCATAGTGTTTTTGAAGTCGGTGACCCCCATTTGTTATTTCAAAAATGTGATCAGCACGTATGGAAACACCATATATCAAAAAATAAGAAAAATTAATAGAGGAATTCTGCACAGAAACGGTGTCGGACACGAGTGAGCTGATATCAGCGGTGTTAGACACAATAGAGGGATTGCACGTGACGTCATCGTACTCACAACACCATTTTCATGGGCGGGCAAACAAAAAGTCCCGTCATATAAAAGTCTTTTAGCAGTAACACGATACCAGATCACAACTGATGTTGACATAAATATACATTACATTTATTTATTTAAATTTTAATGTCTTGATTTTAAGTCAATCACAAGTTACAGAAGATTTTGATGTCTTGTTCACATTACAAATTACTCCAACCCTACCAAGATGGCGCAGGGGCGGCGAGAACGGTCTGCGTGTATGTTGCGTATCGCGTCGTGCAAACCCTCTATTTCAAAGTATTTATCCCGAGCTTTTAGCGTACTTTCTGCATGGCGTACTGTATCTTGCGCTTTAATATAACGCGATCTTACACGTGTGTCATTTTTATATTCACGCATAAGACCATGTGCGTTACTCCTGACGGCACAGGCTCAAAGCGCACAGTGCTTAAGGTATTAGTCATTGCTAAAAAAAATGTCAATTTTTTGCCTAATTTTACTTTCTCAAAAAGTAAGTCATTGACCATATTTTTCATTACGGTTTTTTTAAGAACTATATAAGGACCAAAACATAACGTGAGAAAGAGAAAAAACATTTTAATTCTAAGTATTTTGTCTAATTTGTTTTTGATTTTACCATAGACGTCAACAATGGTAAAAAGTGGTACAACATACCTTTTTAAAATGGATTTTTCTCAAAAACTAAGTCGGTGACCCCCTTTTTTTTTTATTTAAGAAATGTGATCAGCACATATAAAAGCACCATATATCAAAAAAATAAGAAAATTAAATAGAGGAATTCTATCTGTGCTATATAAGCCACCTTAAGCTTTTTTTTGTATCATTAACTCTGATAGTAGACTTAAAAGTCCCCCACCTGCCTCCAAACACCCCCACGTTCTCCGTGACATCTTAGTTCATGCTGATAATAACAAAAAGATCCGGCCTGTTGAGGTACTTAAACCTGATGCATATTGTATAGACCATATGTGACCGTCCAGCCCAAAGCAGCAGTAAATGCCAGCCCTTTTCATTTTCACATTTTTAATTATTTGCAAAGACCATACTTTAAGGATTAAAATACACCTTAATGAACTTCACACGATTTCCAGAAGTCAAGTTATGGTCCGTCAAAGGTTGTCAGTGAGTAAAACGTATAACTGAAATAAACGCGTTCAAAAGCTAGTAAGCCCTATAATGTTATGTTGATCGTCTTAACCCTCGTCTACCCAGGCTATTTTTTGTAATACGTCTACCCAAGGGGGAGGGGGGGGGGGAGGGTTGTTCCCCCCTAAATGTTTAGAACGGAACCCCCTTTGAACTTGGTCTTGCTATTAATAGATAGATATGGTCCTCCCCTATCCAATGATACCAAGATCACACAAATCGGCCAAGGCGTTACGTAATTATGACGTCATAAAGAAATCAGAAAATCGGGATTTTGGCAAAATGGCCACCAAAATCAAAATTTTGCTATAAAAGTTCTAAATGACCGATTTTCGTCGGTTTTTTTTTGCTAATAAAGAAGGGAAATGATAATTCTAACATGCCCTGCAAGTTTCAGCTTCATAGCATGCATATATTTTTCGAAATGGCGACTTAAAATTTTCCGAGGCTTCACCAACCCCCCACTACACCCCAACTTTGACGGCCTACCCTAACCCCACCTTAGGTGGTACTCCCCTATTTTTTTAATCAAAATGACCGCAAAGGATGTTAAAGAGATTACCCAAATGCCTGGGGTCGGTTGCTTTTGCGTTTTTATGCAGCGGGGAAAAACCTTAGGGGGGGGGGGGGTTGCGGTAGACGAGGGTTAAGAATATGCCCATTTATTTCACATTTCCTATCATTTTCTTGAAATGAAACTTTGCTGGTATGTTGTAGTAAGCACTAGAATTGTGAATCTGTCAAAAAATCAATTTCGACAAATTATAACCTTGACATGTATTTTCACTTGTAGCGCAAAATGAAATTTCTAGCATTTACTGCTCATATATGGTCACATATGGAAAAATAACGTAGTGTTACTACATTTTCATTCTCGGGCAAATTGGAGTGAATGTGGCGATTGAAGCATGCAATACTCCGGGGCAATACTCCGGGTTATGCCAACTGACTCACGTGACCATCAATCCTCCTCCATCATTCAGTGGACTGCGCCGTATTTAAAAATTAATGATTAAGAAATCTTACAACCAGCTTAAAGTACCATCACTCCATGTTATATACTACCAAACAATTCAAAGAAATCTTTAGAAACGTTGGTACTGTCGAGATTATGTACTGATTTTGAAAAATAAAAATGCGTTTAGCCAGAAAAAAGTCCAAATGAAAAATGTACTTGGTATAGCTTCAAAAATGTGTCAAATCGATGATATCATATTTTTAGTAGTAAAGTGACCTTGACCCAGGCGTTGTCAAATCAAATTTGACTTCAAAATCACGTTTTAGACCAGTTGGTGTTGTTGCTCCCTACCAGTACATGAGAAATTTGATCACATTCGCAGCTCCATTTCACACTCAACTAGATTACCTAGCAAACCTGACCAAAAGTAACAAAGGTTTCTAGTTACTTTCCTCATAAATCGACCTTTACATAAAACAGTGGATAAAAATATTTTATTCCAACTATGTGGACAACAATAATAGTGTATTATTATGAAGTAGGAGCAATTTTCAACAGAATAGTATGCTCTCTACTCCATAGTGTCAACAGTAAGTCCATGTATGTAGCTAGTAATTGCAGCTAGTAATGATGATGTAATTTTGCTAGTGGGAAAAGCAATTCTGAATTCATTACGGCACATAAGTGTTTTATGCCCAAGGGTTAACAACAACTAAAGACCTATGAGTGAAATATTGGTTCTGAGAACTCGAGAACACAGCTGCTTCCCAATCAATAATACATGCATGGGTTGATGAAAATATTAAACTAAAACACATTAACCCTCGTCTAACCAGAGGTGATTCACCACCTCGATATTTTGTCCCTATTGTACAAAACTGCAAAAGGAAACTGACCAAAATAAAAAGCATTCAAATCAAATACCGTAAACTGGGGTGACTTTGAACACAGAGGTGACTTTGAACAAAAGTTGTTCACAAAACAAACATCGTGCCTGATGGTGGTTTGTAAATGATTTCAACCAATAATAATGGTTAATATTAGGCCAAAGAAATAAATTGTTTGGTTGTCCTCCACAACCTTTTTGACAAGTGCGGGCGGCGTATTTTTTCTAAAGATTTTTTTAAAATGTAAGTCAAAGATACACCAAATTATGGCCTCTATAAAGATGCAAATAAGTCTACTGTTCCGAAAAATTCCTTTATACAAGTTTAAAAACAGTATTAAAATGTAAGCAAAAAATGAAAATAAAAACTTAAAAATATTTTAAAAAGATCAAAATTCTTAAAGAAAAAAACAACCTTTTTTGGAAATCTGAAAATCAGGCGCGGTATATACTGTATACAGTAAAAACTTTTTTTTTCCAGTTTTGAAAATTTGAGGCGGGCGGTGGAGGACAACAGAACAACGTTTTTTGGCCTAGTTGAAGTCCTGTACAAACCACTATCAGGCGAGACGAGTCGTTCATGAACCATTTTGGCGAAATTGTGTTCAAATTCACCCGGCATTTAAAGTCACGCCAGTTTACCGTACGTCAGGGACGTAGCGAGGGTGTCTGGCGCCCGGCGCAAGAAGTGAAACTGGCGCCCCCCCCCCCTTGCAACTTGAAAAGGCACGCCCCCCAAAAAAATTCCAACAGCTTTGAAAAACTCCTCTTTTTGGCTAAAATGGGTAATTTCTGCAAAAATTTGCCTATTTTTATTTCGTTTTTTGCAGTAATATTTGCTTATTTAAAGCTAAAAAGTACCAATATCTTAAGGGCGCGCAGAGCGCGCAAAAATTTAGCCCTTTTAGGCAAAAATGTGCTAATTTCAGCAGTATGTCCCCTGTTGTTCGTCCAATTATTTTTCGTGTAGTGGCGATTTGGCGCCCCCTAGAGGTGGCGCCCGGGGCAACTTGCCCCCCCCCCCCTTCCCCCTTGCCCTCCCCTATCTACGCCACTGCGGTACGTATTTAAATCTTCTTTTATATCCTCTGCCATGTTTGCGGTCATTTTGATATGAAAATTGGGCATACCGACATGATAGGGCTAGGTTAGGCCGCCAAAGTTGTGTGTCGGGGCGATTGTAGAAACAAGGGCTAGGGCGGTCGCTGCTGCTCAAAGAAATTATAAAAGGTATAATTGTCACGATTCCACATGAACATGAAAGCTGGTTTACTAAAACTGTTACGGTAACACTGCATCGAGAAGAATCCTTGTTTTTTCCTGACGCCCAATGACTTTTAATATTTCGGTAACTCAAACCTTGAATTTTACCAAAACCCTATTTGCTCATAATTTCTTGCATATTGCTAACCCTAAACCTAACCTAAACCCTAAATCTAATCTTTATAACTGACCCTATAAAATCCAATCTTAACATTTTTTTACGGAATAAATGGAAAACTATCTATCTATCTATTTATGTCGACCGCGGTCGGAAGCCATAATGAATTTTCTCCACTGCTGTCTGTTTAGCATGAGTTTGATCAATGCCAGCATCCTGTGTAAGAAGAACTAGGTAGGTCAGCCTTGGTCTTCCCTGTGCACGTATCCCTTGGGTGGGCGTCCAGAACACTAGTCCAGACACTGGTTCCTCAAGCCTTCTAGAAGAGTGAGCAGCAAAGTTTAGGCGGCGACCTCTCACTATTTCTGATAGTTTGGGTAAGTCACCATATATTACCTCCCTGGTAGGATGATGTAACCAAATAATTGCTTTCACATGTTATAAATTAAAAATATCGTTGAAAAAGAGACCCAATACGCCCGCCAAAATACCACTACAGTTTATGCATACTTTAGGAAATATAATTTTGGCGGCCATATTAATACATGTGAATTACACACCTTGGTCAATATGTCTCTTTTGTAGCCCCTAAAGCAATATTCCTTCATTACTTTGAAAACAGAACATATTAAATTCTGTTTTAATGTAAATTTAATGTCACTGTAACTAGTTTCTTGTATAAAAGGATTCTTTTCCTACCATTTTGAACCTAATTTCGGTGGCTATTTTGGATTTTCAAATTTCGTGGGAAATAATTTAGGGACACATGATTCCTGTAAAGTTATTTACATGGATTACTTGGGATATTTGATATCGTTAATGCTGCTCTAATGTGCTTTTGAAATCCATTTTGGTGTGTAGAAATATACCTTTTTACCCATTTTGAACCTCAAAATGTGCACTTTTTTGGATTTGGATGTTAAAACCTATTATGGGACAAGATGTTTTATGTTTCATCATCTAAAATCATTCTGCATTGATCATTTTGAATATTTATTGACTTCAGTGACGTTTTATAAAATTCCATTTAATAATAATAATAATAATAATAATAAAACCATATTTGTGAGCGTAAATAACATAAAAACATCTCAATGCGCTATGAAAACATACAAAAGAAATGAAAAAAACAAAAATTACACAGTGTAGGCAGAGTTGAAGAGGGATGTTTTAAGCTGACCCTTGAATTGATTAATGGTTGGCAACCTACGGACATGGGATGGGAGAGCATTCCATAGCATTGGGGCAGCGACAGTGAATGAACGCTCACCATATGTCTTGGTGCGTGGATTAATGACCATGAGATTATTATGTGGTCGTACACTGCCAGCCCTAAAGCTCCTAGGTTGTACATAGGGCCTGATAAGCTCAGTTTCGTAAGAAGGTGCAATGCCATGGAATGCTTTATATGTAAGAAGAAGAATTTTGTAATTTATTCTTTGTTCAATAGGTAGCCAATGCAGATGGTCACGGAGGATTGGGGTTATGTGGTCACGTTTCCTAGTGAGAGAGATTAAACGAGCAGCGATATTTTGGACTCTTTGGATTTTGTTAATTTCTTTTTGAGGAAG
>JXSR01S074566.1:98559-113831 GCA_000969725.1 Ophiothrix spiculata | reverse complement strand
AGTGACCTTGACCCAGGCGCTGTCAAATCAAATTTGACCTAAAAATCTTGTTTTAAGTTTCTAGATAGTTTCCTTATAAACGCCTTGTGATATATTGCTGAATAAAGTGTTTGTGCGGAAATACTTTAGACAGCTAGTGTATTTTAAGTATCGATTTTTAACATAACTATTACAAGTACAATAAGCCAAAGAGATTCGAGACATCACCCTTTTCTGATCTGTGTGTATCATCCACCACTACTGAAATGCCAGGTTTTTTCCAGGCTTGAAATTATAAGCAGGAGGAATTTATAACTTTACATCTAATTATTTTTAATGCATTTCTATTTCAGAACCCATTTTCACTAGCTAGCCAACATGGGGGCCTATAGATACATGTCAGAATTATGGCGCAAGAAGCAGTCCGATGTGATGCGTTTTCTCATGCGTGTGCGTACATGGCAGCTTCGTCAATTGTCTGCTATCCATCGTGCATCACGCCCACTGAGACCTGATAAGGCAAGGAGGCTTGGGTACCGTGCAAAGCAAGGTAAATAGATAGAAAACAATTTTCTTAGTATGTCAGTGGCACAATTAGCCTTTCAGAAGAATGGCCGTCACAAAAGCAGAGGACGCTATTCCAAATGGGTAAAATTAAGATAACAATAGGAGAGGGCGTACTTTGGTTTGGGTAAAACCCGGGAAACACAAAAGATGTTTAGTCGAGTGTGCAATGTCAGCCATACCTCAAAAAGGCTTATTAGAGGTGGTGCACCTGGTTCTTGAACCAAAATTTAATTTGTCATTTGCTGAACAACTAAATGAAGTACAGTGGAAAGTCTTTGAATCGAGGTTGCTGGGGACAAATAAATTACTTTTTCATATCCAAAATTTTGTTTAAGGTTTCAAAATTATTAGAAACTATACCCTAATTCAGCTAGCTAACTGGTTCAGAAAAAATAATTGTTTTTAACAGGTCTTTTTTTGTAACAGATTTTGTTTTTCTACTGTATTAACTCTCTTTTTCCTGGTAATTCAGTAGAAACTTCAGCCAGCGTTATCTTCATTATTTTAAACATCGCTCATCACTTCATCAGGCTAAAAATCATAGATCTAGAAATAATTTGAAATTAACATTGTGTTTCAATCCTTATCGATCTTATTGATAATCGTTTTTAATAATAATCATTGTTTTGTTCAGGTTATTGCATCTACCGTGTACGTGTACGACGTGGAGGTCGCAAGCGTCCGGTACCAAAGGGTGCCACTTATGGCAAACCCAACAACCAGGGTGTAAACCAGCTCAAGTTCCAGAGGAGTCTGCAGTCAGTGGCTGAGGTGAGCACCTTACAGAGTTACTGAAACATATAATTGAAGTCATTAATTTCATACAAATCATGAATATCGCAATGAATTTGGAAGTAAACAAGCGTATCACCTTGCGCTGTATGAAAGACTATCTTTTCACACGATTGCGGAGTCTATTGACCAACCAAGATACGCGCAGTGCATTTTCGTTATTGCCGCATAGTTGTACACGGTCTCGGCGTACACACCATGCAGATTTGTTTTGTAGGAAATTTAATGATTTAATTCAATAAGTGGTCGCATGTCATAAGGTGGGGCCCAAATGAGTTACATGGTCAGAATTGACCAAAATAGTATTTTTGGATATGTTATAGGTAATGACCCCCTCTATTAATTTATGTAAGTTTCGAACCAAATATACCTCTCGTTACGGCAAAACGGACAAATTAATGTTTGGTTAGTCCATAGACGGCAATGTAAACTAGAATTTTCAAATGCGTTTTTCTCAATTCGGACCTGCTGTACTAAAAAGAGCATAAAATTTGAATGGTACATTGTATCAGGCTGAAATTTTCAGGGTTTATTAACAACACAACAATACACAAATTATGCTGTAAAAAGTAGTACAAAGCACTTTTATATGCATGTTAATTACATTTTAATTAATGTCGTAATTTGTGCAAAATAATTATTAAGAAGTTACTGAACGATGTTATATAGTTCATCCATTTGGAACCCTATATTACCAAACTAGTCACCATTTGCAAGTTTATATCAACTGAATATGATTAAAAACTGTTAGGAAACAAAAAACATACTTTCAACATGGTAATTCCTTAATTAGGTAAGTGTCGGCAGATGCTAGCGATTTAAACAATTTTGATATCGAATCAATTAACTCCAATATTTAGCTAAAACCATGTATATGCATCCTCAAAATGCTTTTTTTTAAATAAACAAGTGATATTTCACACTGAAAAGCACAATAAATATGGCTTGGATCAATTATTTCTATATGGGGATTTGTAGAGCATCTCTACAACCAAAATTATATTATCGATCAGCAATATTTTCCTGCTTAAAAAAGGTACATTACGATCAATAAACAAATTTTAAGACAACAAGGTATAGTAAATATAAGTTAATATGGAGAAATTTGTATTTGTTACATCTTTATCTTTAAAATGAGCTATTAATGGCCTTTATATGACAAGGGACTGCAATGATACAACAATTTATTTGAGTCAACTCGTCGAAAATGTCAATTTTCCTATACTAATACACTGTACCCCACCACCTGCTCCCCACCACCTGCTCCGCCACCCCTGATTTTCCAGATGTAAAGTGCTGTAATTTTGTTATTTTAATTTGCATTTCAATGAAAATTAGCCCAACTATAGCCTCATGATTTAGCTTTAAAATGAGGTATGAACCAGCTTAATAGGTCAAGGGGTTTTGGAGTTTGAGTATTTTATTCATGGCGCCGTCTGAAAAAATGTAACACCGCCACCTTTTTTGGGTGCCCACCTTATGACATGCGACCTCTAGTGTGTTTGTCTGAGACAAGACGGCTATGAGGGTACCCGGTATACCTGTTGTAGAGTCTAATGAAGAGTGTATTTCATGACCACAAACTTGCCAATCATTTATAGGTGTTTATTCCGATCACATTTTCTGAAATTGGAGATTCTGATACCACAAGGAAGCCCATATTTTTCTCATAAACAGGGACTTCCATAAGTATGTTAAATTTCTCACCAGATCGGAATACCTACCTTTAAATCTAGAAAGGAAGACATATCGCATATGATACCTTGTGTAAAAGATTATCACACACCAGTCTTTGCTACACAGATACAATGACTTTTACCATCTTGTTCAAGATAAGTTAATATGCCTATATACTTATGCATATAAGGCCAATCAAACATGTATCAAAACAGCAAGATTAAGTGTAATAATTAACATTGATACTTGCGTGCTTGAATTTCAGCGTTGATTCTTTTTTCTTACAAATTCACTTCAATATGACAAATTTAAAAGCACTTGACATTGATGTTAAATGCACAATTCATTTTGTGAGTGAAATAGGACAAAATCATTGCATTTGTTATTAGGCCCATAGGATAGCAATCTAAATTTATTGCAAATGCATTTATTTTATTTTATTTCTAAGGAAATTGAGAAATCTCAATTTCCTTAGAAGCAAAATAGATGGAAAATTTTAAATACATGTATCCTAATTCATACAAACATCTTAAGAAAAATGATTGCTTGTAGGCCCTAATACATGTGCACAGAAAAAAGTAAGTTTGGAAGTGCAGACTATATTTTTGGGCGATGTATAACCTAAGTTGATGACAACAAATTTGTCTTGATTTTTTAAGGAACGTGCTGGAAGGAAATGTGGTTCACTGCGTGTCTTGAACAGCTATTGGATTGGTGAGGATTCAACCTACAAATACTTTGATATCATCATGATAGACCCCTTCCATAAGACCATCCGACGCAATCCAGATACCCAATGGATCTGCAGACCAGTACATAAGCACAGAGAGCTCCGTGGTCTCACATCCGCAGGTAAGTCACTTCCGCTCATATTGTGAGTGTGAAAACACTGTAAAGTAAAACACTCATTTGGCAACTCCCAAAACCACTTGTTTTGCTGTAAAGCATGAAAATTTCGCTAGTATCACAATTCGCTAAAATAATTGTTAACAAGCATTGAATAGCAAGATGATTCAAATTAAAATGAGGAACAGTTTGAGACCAGTTTGAACAAAATCGGATACTTTTGAAATTTTGGACCATAGGGCCAAATCTGTGACCTCTAATATGACCTTTCACATTTTTGGCTATAACTCCAGAACAATATTTCAACAGGTAAAAGTATTCTTTTTCTGCTTCCTTGTGATGAGAGGAACATGTTGGTGTGGTTTTGAACAAAATTTGACCAATTTTAAAATATCACCCCTTGTTTTGGTAGCCATTTTTTTTTTATCTTCGAAAAAATGTTCAATGGTGCGGATTTTGCATCATTCAGTTCTGGAATCTATGGGTCTCAAAGACTAAGAATCAATCAAGAACAATTGTGCAGACTCCATTTTGCACTCTTTCTTTTTTCACACAGACTAGTTGTTGAACTTAGAAATATGCGCATGAATTTTACAAAATGTGTGTAGACTTAGCCTTACTTTGTTTAGTTTTATAAAATATATCTAATCTATTAATTTAATCTAATAGAAAAGTCAAAATTTGACCTCAAACAAATATATTTTTAGTATAACACTCTTGACAGTTAATATTTGTAGTCTATTATGTGCACTATAATGATGACACTGGAAGTGCCGTCTGATGCTGTGAGCAGTGAAGACATATCCAATGCTGAATTGTGTACTATCAACGACAAATTTTAAGAATTATATTATAAATGTTTTCAATTAACAGAATACTCATCTCCATCATGTACATACAAATATCTAGCAGAATCTGAATTCAGCAAAGTGCTAGTTTGTGAATGTTTGTTGCTGTGAGAATTTTCAGATAATTTTCTGATTTCAGATTTTTAGATATTTCTATCGTCCAAATTCAGGTAGCTTGATTTAACCATTTTAATGGTTTATTTATCCAATTCAGATACTTTCATGAAAAATCATTCCCATGCCTGACTAAAGCAAGTGGTAAAACGGGTACCAAAATGAGTGCTTTTTACTTTGAATTGTAGTGAAAGTTGTAGAAATACAATGGCTGCCATATGTTCTATTTATTTCAACACTTTGTCACCAGGATGTGGAAAAGCCAGTACAATTTGTATCCCATTTATCAATGGGTCTTGAAATTTGGTTCTGTAGGGAAAGAGCCACTGACCCAAGTCTGTATAATCTGCACAATGCAAATTAGTGAAAATGTCAGCTGTTCTACTCATGACTATTTTGCATTTGAAGGGAATGGGTACTCACCGCCATCTTGTTTTGGTGTGTGGACCTGAGTTATTGTACCACTGGATTTTTTCAGAAACATGCATATGAATCTTGACTTGCTGCACAAAACATTGTGTGCATTTTATTTTAACTGCAGTACATTGCATATTGCACTTGATTCACACGTTACATGTTGCACACTTGCCAAAAAAATACCAGAGGTACAAGAACTACACCTCAAATAAATTATGACGGCAATCGTTCATTTAGTTTAAAACTTGTTGGCCAAAATGAATACCTAATCCCCGTTTGAAAGTCTCAATGCCATGTGGAAAATTTTCCACTGTGACCTTGCATCAGCCTTCCATCACTGAAACGTAACAGATGGTGCTGAGAAATGCAAATTACTGCAGACTATGCAGTTAATTCATACACATGGTACAATAACTCTATGTACTGTTTTTTGCTTTGGATTGTAAGTTAATATACTAAGATTGGAAAGACTGCAATAAAATAATTGGTTATATTTTGATTTTGAAGGCGTAATCTAATGAAATCATCTTCAATATGCCTGGTCACCAGCCCTACTTAAAGTTTCTTTATCAAACTTATCATTGAAAAGGATGTTTTAGAAATTTCCATTATTATAGGTAGAAGCCATGCGCAATAATATTATAAGTACAGTGGAAACCCGTTAGTACGAGATCGCTTAAAACGACAACCCGTATATTACGAGCGGCAACTCTCAATCCCGACTTTTCCCCATTGTTTACAACACAAATCTGTTCGTTTAGTACGAGGTGAATAATACGAGCTCCGCATAGTAAGAGCACTTACCGTCAGTCCCTAGCTTCATTCATCATTAATTTTTCGACGGATAATGCGAGGTCATTTTTAAAGGTTGCTCTCAGTCCAAAATTCCCAGGCTCTTCTTTTCACTTCGCTTGTGTGTACTATCTTCCTTAAAACCACGTGCGAGGAAAGTGTTTCTAGTTCCTAAAGTTATAAGGCAGCTTTAAATGTTTATCTATTATAGCAATGCGAAAAGACGACAGCGTGATAGCTGCTTTGTTTGAGTTACGATGATACAAAAAGCATACGTCGACGTATAAATTCCACCGCGTCGTACGTGATTGACTAGTCAGTATATTGCGCATTCACTGCTTTGGTTAGCGATCTTTCGAAAGCGGCGATCAAACGTCTTGGCTTTTAGCAAATACTGCACGGACATGCAAACAAAAAATGGTATTTATGATAAATCTAAACCATTTTTACTAAAAAACTTATTACATTGAACAAAATCCGGCTCCTTCAACTTGCAAATGGTGTCCAAAGTTAATCAGTTTTACTTGGTGACACAAAAGGAAATGTCAAATTAGCCCGTTACCGCTACTTCAAACCTTACGATATGCCACTGAAATTTTAATTTCATCATCATAATAGTTACGGTCAGATATATTTTTAATGCGAGCTCCGCTTAATACGAGCTTTGTGATCTCGTACTAACGGGTTTCCACTGTACCAAAACAAGCTTGAATTTATACAGAAAATTGATTTATACTTTGTGCCTTTTACCAAAACTTTAAATATATTTTTTTGTATTTTCAAATTGCAGGTAAAAAGAGCCGAGGTCTTGGCAAGGGCCACAGATACAAGCAGACCATTGGTGGATCACGCAGAGCAGCCTGGAAGAGACGCAACACCCTCAGTCTCAAACGCTACCGTTAACAAGTATCACTTTAGGCAACCATAGAAATCACTGAAAGAAATAAACTGATTTGATCAAACCAGGAAGAGCTAATTGTGTTGATGTGTTTTAATTCCATATTTTGATTTGTGCTATTAACCTATTGCATGGTTTCGCCATTTTGGGGGGAGCTTCGAACTGGCTTGCGAGATGAATAGGAACTTGCGTAATATTACGATTAACAGTAAATAGCACAAAAACCACTGACTTTGTATGAAGTGAATACATTATAGCATTCTAGTTGACTGTCAAATCGAGACTCTCCCCGCAAATGGCAAACCATGCAGTTGGTGAATTGCAACTTAAATACCCCGTCACATATATATGTGACCTTCCACAATAAACCTCCAGTAAAGGCGACCTTCTGATCAATTTTATTTTATTACAGAACATATCTATGTAGCTTTAAATCAGTAATTCTTTCAAGTTCATATGACTCCCGGAAGGGGAGTTAAGATTCTATGAAGCATGATATGTCGTAATAGGTAAACCAAGAACTGTACATTGAAGGAGCTTGGTCCGATTTTTGAAAAAGTGTTTTTCAGTGTCATACAAAAGATGACCCTAAAAGAAGTAAGTTTCAAATTCCAGCTGAATCGGTCAAACCATTTTGATTTTATGAGCTATTTTGTATTTCAGAGACGCCTTTACGTTATAGTGTAAAATTAATTATGGTTGCCATTATCCGACACATTTTCATACATATCTCCAAAATGGAACTTGACTCAGCTGTGAAATTTCACATAACTTGAGAAAATATGAGTAATATTTTGGTACCAAAATCTCGAAAAAATTTAACAAGTTGAAGCAATCAGACCATGTTCCTTTATGGCTTTCATTTTGTGATTATTTCGAATGTAACTACATGTTGGTTTCAGATATTTTTGAAGTTGAATGAAACTGATATGTTGCAATGAAATGAGAGCATTCAAAATCCATAAAAAATCATTTTCGTCAGATTACTAGTTATATAACAGTTTCAAACTCAAAATAGAAAACACTTAAGAGGTTTGTTGAGAATGGTCACATTATGCCAATGTACATCAATAAATAAAACTAATTTGAGAGTCCTCAACGATCGCAGACTTAATAATGGATATGATTGGCCAGTCAGTCGTGTATGTTGTTGAATGATATGTTATGAACAGTTCATTGGCTACTCTTGCCCTTCTCAATTTCGATATACATGTGCTGTGAATTTGAAATCCTGTTGAGGTCATACTAAAAGAAATGATTTTTTGTTTTTATTCACCGATGTCCATTTTGCATAGATGTTACCCTCCATATTTCCAATTTTTTACATAACTTGAAAACCATAAGGCTCTTGATAACGAAACTTTGTGACAAGAAGGGTCTAATTTCAAGGACATGGCCATAACTCATGAACCCTTCACCCCATGGATCAAACCTGAACTGTGGGTAGCCCTTAACCAAGGCATAGTTTGAGGTCAAATGTTAAAAATGTTGACCAGAGGTCATTAACAGGTCACAATCTTAACATTTGACCCCACATGGATTAAACATGAACCCAAGGTCAAAATGTCATTTGAGGTCAAAAATGGTGAAACTGACGACCGGAGGACAACTATGTCTTTTCTTTCAAGGTCAATTGTAAACCTGTGACCCCCCCCCCCCCACATGAATCGAACGTGGACCATGAATAAGTACATTTGCTCATATATTCAGAAAAAAGTGAAACAGACAAAGTTATTTTTATACGTCCTATCTAGAAGGGTTCTTTGGATCATAGGTAACTTCACTAGGTGGGACACAAAATCAATGTTGTATTTGACCCTACAGCAGAGATGCCACATTTCGGAATTAATATCTGAATTCAGAATTTTTCAATTGGTTTAAGCCTAAATTCAGATTTTTTTATTGGTTGTTTCGTGTACAAAGGTATAGGCAATTTTGGTTTCTCACATTCTTTCGAAGTATTTCAGAATTTTTGAACACCAGTGAGTGGCATCTCTGCTACAGGAGGGAGGTAAAATTCACTGGAGGGATTAAATTTGAAAATTGGTCAAATCTTGTTCAAAATCATTATAACATGTTCCTCTCATCTTAACGAAGCAGAAAAAGTATATTTGGTCATCTCTGATGAATGCTTCAAGAGTTAGACCCGGTGCAGACTCCACTAATGTATAGAATATTTTGCTTAAAATATTCTATGCTGACAACAAAACGACAGATTTTTATTCGATGAACTACATCATTTTGTCGTCAGCAGTGTGTTTTATTAGATGACCTACGTCATTTTGTCAACAGCATAAATTATTTTAAGCAAAATATTCTATACGATATATGTCTTAAAACATGATAGGTCATACCAAAGGTCATGAGAAGGGCCTATTGGATAACTTTAAAATTTCAAGTGTCTGATTTTGTTCAAAATGATCGTCTTGCAAAACTGTCCATACAAAGTACTTTTCCAATGTCTACAATTAACCTTTGCTATGGTTACAGGTCGAGATAAAGTTTGTTATTTGCACCAATTCTTAATAAGGAGTTTCGCTTGATGTTGATACTATAGAAACGATTGATCGAAAACAAAAAATATTACTTTGTGTAGACGGTTTTGTAAGACAAATATTTTGAGACCATTTTAAACCAAATCTGACACTTAAATTTTTGACTCCCATAGGTAAAACATGCGACCACTATAATATCATTTCATATTTTTGGATAAAACTCAAAAACCCTTCATAAGAGATGGTCAACGTACACTTTTTTCTGCTAATATGATGAAAGGAACATGTTAGAATGGATTTAAATATGACCAATCTTGAAATTTGACCTCTGCAATGACTTTAACCCCCCTCCTGTCCCATGCAACAGATTGATTTTGTGTTCGCCCTCCCATCCAGATTGGACACATTAAAATAACTTCCTGTTGCAGTTTTACCCCAAATATTGGGACTTGCTCCCAAGGTGATTAGTTTCCACCTCCACTAACCAAGATTATTCTGTGAGTGTGGGAGGAGGGGGGGGGGGACTGCTTGAAAGGAAACAAAAGTTGTAGTTCTATCAGTTGGTAATCAGGGGTAGTTCTTAGTGGGACTATAGGGGTAGTTCATCAGTCGTAAATCAGGGGCAGTTCATCAGTTGGATATTAGGGGTAGTCCATCCGTTGTATATCAGGAGTAGTTCATCAGGTGGGATATCAGAAGTAGGTCATCAGTTGGAGTAGCACCCCTGATATCCAACTGATGAACTACCTCTGATATCTCAGTTGATGAACTACCCCTTATATCCAACCGATGAACTACCCCTGATATTCATTAGTTGGATATCAGGGGTAGTTCATCAGTTGAGATATCAGGGGTAGTATCTCTGATATTCCAACTGATGAACAACCTCTGATATCTCCACTGTACGACCTCTGATATTTTAGTTGACGAACCACCCCTTATATCCAACTGATGAACTACCTCTGATGTCTCATTTGATGAACTTATCTGATATCCAACCGATGAACTACCCCTGATATCCCAACTGATAAACTACCCCTGTAATCCAACTGATAAACCCCTGATAGCCTCCTGATATCAACAGTTGGATATCAGATAAGTTCATCAACTGAGACATCAGAGGTAGTTCATCAGTTGAGATATCAGGGGTAGTTCATCAGTTGAGGTATCAGGGGTAGTTCATCAGTTGAGATATTAGGGTTTTTTCATCAACTGAGATATCAAAGGTAGTAGTTCATCGGGATATCAGCTAGGGGTGGTACTCCAACTGATAAACTACCTCTGATATCCCAACTGATGAACTACCCCTGATATCCAACTGATGAACTCCCCCTGATATCCCAACTGATGAACTACCCCTGATATCCAACTGATGAACTACCCCTGATATCCCAACTGATGAACTACCCCTGATATCCAACTGATGAACTACTACTGCCCAGGGCTGTACGAAGGTATGTAAGCCAAGGAGGGCAAACACATTTACCGTCCCGAAATTTGTGTATCGTCCCGATGTATATACCGTCAAATTTTGCTATTTTCAGCCAAAAATCGATATAAAAACTTGTGCCAAAATGGCCTATTTTGACTAAAAATTTGCGGGACAGTAATATCGGGACGGTGAAAGTCGTAAACTATTGTCCCGATATTTCAATTTTTGTCCCGCCAGCGTCCCGATTTTTCGAGCCCCGCTTCGTACGGCACTGCTACTGCCCCTGATATCCCAACTGATGAACTACTCCTGATATCCAACTGATGAATTACCCCTGATATCTCAACTGATGAACTACCCCTGATATCCAACTGATGAACTACCCATGATATCCAACTGATGAACTACCCCTGATATCTCAACTGATGAACTTCACCTTATATACCCCTTATATCCGACTGATGAACTACCTCAGATATCTCAGTTGTCATCAGTTGGGATAGTTCATCAGTTGGGTTACTGTATAAGTGGTATTTTTCGTGCAAAATGAGATAAGCGCAAAAATAAATGTACCGCGAAAATTATTGTGGATTTATATATTCTATACTCGGAATATGTTCATTGTGTTTGTTATCATTTGATTACTACTTCAAACACATTTCCGAATTGTTCCTTCGCTGATTATGAATTATATTATAATTATAAAATTACATTACCTCAACGAACCATTGCATGTTTGGAACATTTAAATGTCCATCTTAATCTTATTGTACGGTTATATTTTTGTGATGATGAAATAGTTAAAGAAAAAGAAAAGCACACACAACACATTGACATTTTCGTTTTGCCCATTGGATCACGTTACATTGATCCATACACCAATTCTTTTCAAATCCTCCGAACCATATAAAACCCTTTCATGCTCATTACTCTGTTAACAGCTTTTAACAGATAATATACCAATGATCTTTACTGTACAAGTAGTCAAGTTAGTTAGTCACAGTAAAATTACCTAGGCCTATAAATCAAACTTCACATTAACTGCAATGCATGCAGGGATTGTACTTATTGATGAGAGGATCCTTGTCCTTATCTAATTAAAAATATGCCCTCCCTGTCTCATTATGCAAGAGGTGCTGTGACTTAAAAAATACTATAGTTGGAGTTGGGTAGTTCATCTGTTGTATATCATGGGTAGTTCATCATTTGGGATATCAGGGGTAGTTCATCAGTTGGATACCAGGGGTAGTTCTTCAGTTGAGATATCAGGAGGCTATCCGGGGATCATCAGTTGGATATCAGGGGTACTTTATTAGTTGAGATATCAAGGGTAGTTCAGTTGGATATCAGGGGTAGTTTATCAGTTGAGATATTACGGATAGTTCATCAGTTGGGATATCAGGGTAGTTTATCAGTTGGGATATCAGGGGTTGTTCATCGGTTGGAAATCAGGGGTAGTTCATCATTTAGGATGAGCTAGTTCATTTGTTGGATATATGGGGTAGTTCATTAGTTGGATATCAGGGGTACTTCATTAGTTGAGATATATCAGTGGTAGTTCATCAGCTGAGATGTCAAGGGTAGTTCTTTAGTTGAGATATCAGGGGTAGTTCATCAGTTGAAATATCAGAGGTAGTTCATCGGTTGGGATACCAGAGGTAGTTCATCGATTGAGGTATCGGGAGTAGTTCATCAGATGGGACATCAGGGGTAGTAGTAGTTCATCAGTTGGATATCAGGGGTAGTTCATCAGTTGGATATCATGGGTAGTTTATCAGTTTGATCTCAGGGGTACTTTATTAGTTGAGATATCAGGGGTAGTTCAGTTGGATATCAGGGGTAGTTTATCAGTTGAGATATCACGGATAGTTCATCAGTTGGGATATCAGGGTAGTTTATCAGTTGGGATATCAGGGGTTGTTCATCGGTTGGATAACAGGAGTTCAGGGGAAGTTCATCATTTAGGATGAGCTAGTTCATTTGTTTGATATATGCGGTAGTTCATTAGTTGGATATCAGGGGTACTTCATTAGTTGAGATATATCAGGGGTAGTTCAGTTGGATATCAGGGGTAGTTCATCAGCTGAGATGTCAGGGGTAGTTCTTTAGTTGAGATATCAGGGGTAGTTCATCAGTTGAAATATTAGAGGTAGTTCATCGGTTGGGATATCAGAGGTAGTTCAATAATTGAGGTATCGGGGTAGTTCATCAGATGGGACATCAGGGGTAGCAGTAGTTCATCAGTTGGATATCAGGGGTAGTTCATCAGTTGGATATCATGGGTAGTTCATCAGTTGAGATATCAGGAGGCTATTAAGGATTTATCATTCGGATTTTGCCCCAGGAAATGGCCTCTCCTGTCGTTCAAATTGTAGAAGCCCTCTGGCTTTGGGGCTTTGTCTCTGGACCCCACCAGGGGCCTTAAGGCGAACCCCTAGGACCCCAAACGTTAGTGCTCGCGCTTAAGCTGAATTCATACTCATGAAGCATTGCGTTATGAAACGTACAGATCATGTGTGCATTGAATTTTCAGCTCAAAACTATGATGCTCTGTTCGTTTCCAAACGCAATGCGTCACGAGTATGAATTCAGTTTTACGCGCTCGGGGGGGGGGGGATATTTTAATTTCTTGCCCCGGGCGCCACATCTGTTAGCTACGCCGCTGGGGGTAGTTCATCAGCAGTATCAGCGGGGATATCAGGGGTAGTTCATCGGTTAGTATATCAGGGGTAGTTCGTCAACTGAAAATATCAGAGATCGTTCAGTGGAGATATCAAAGATTGTTCATCAGTTGGAATTCATTAGTTGGGATATCAGGGGTGGCACTCCAATCAACGAACTACCCCTGATATCCCAACTGATGAACTACCCGGATATCTCAACTGATGAACTACTCCTGATGTCAAACTGATAAACTACCCCTGATATCTCAACTGATGAACTACCCCTGATGTCCCCACTGATATGATGAGCTATCCCTGAATTTAATCAGTTGGATATCAGGGATAGATCATCAGTTAGGATATCAGGGTAGTTCATCAGTTGGGATATCAGGGGTAGTTCATCATTTGGGATATCAGAGGTAGTTCAGTCATCAGTTGGGATATCAGGGTAGTTCATCATTTGGGATATCAGAGGTAGTTCATCAGTTGGGATATCGAGGGTAGTTCATCAGTTGGTATATCAGGGTAGTTCATCATTTGGGATATCAGGGTAGTTCGTCATTTGGGATATCAGAGGTAGTTCATCAGTTGGGATATCAGGGTAGTTTATCATTTGGGATATCAGGGTAGTTCATCATTTGGGATATCAGAGGTAGTTCATCAGTTGGGATATCAAGTTCATCAGTTGGATATAAGGGGTACTTCATCAGTTGAGATATCAGGAGGCTATCAGGGAGTACATTTGGGATATCAAGGGTAGTTCATCAGTTGGGATATCGGGGGTAAAGTTAATCAGTTTGTTATCAGAGGTAGTTCATCGGTTGGATATCAGGGGTAGTTCATCAGGTGGATATCCGGGGTAGTTCATCAGTTGGGATATCAGGGGTAGTTAGTTGGATATTAGTGGTAGTTCATCAGTTGAGATATCAGGAGGCTATCAGGGGTTTATCAGTTGGATTACAGGGGCACTTTTTCAGTTTGGATATCAAGGGTAGGTCAGTTGGATAACAGGGGTAGTTTATCGGTTGGGATATCGTTCATCGGTTGGATATCAGGAGTAGTTCATCAACTGAGACATCAGAGGTAGTTCATCAGTTGGATATAAGGGGTAGTTCGTCAACTGAAATATCAGAGGCCGTTCAGTGGATATATCAGAGGTTGTTCATCAGTTGGAATATCAGAGATACTACCCCTGATATCTCAACTGATGAACTACCCCTGATATCCAACTAATGAATATCAGGGGTAGTTCATCGGTTGGATATTAGGGGTAGTTCATCAGCTGAGATATCAGAGGTAGTTCATCATGTCAGTTGGATATCGACGCGACCCCACTGCAGTGCTTTCATATTACCCCACAAAAAAGCATAAAATGAAGTAAAACCCTATAGTTTCGGGGACCTTCGCCCCCTCGACCATCACCGGCACTTTACCCCTGGACCCAAACTATAGTGGGTGATATAGGATTTTTTTCCCTCCTGTTCTCACTTGTATCCTGAAATCAATGGGTATTTAAAAAAGTTTTTTTGCCCCAGGAAATGGCCTCTCCTGTCGTTCAAATTGTAGAAGCCCTCTGGCTTCGGGGCTTTGTCCCTGGACCCACCAGGGGCCTAAGTTAAGGCGGACCCCTCATCCCTGGACCCCAACCGTTAGTGCTCGCGCTTAAGCTGAATTCATACTCATGAAGCATTGTGTTTTGAATTCGTACAGATCAGTTACTACAGATCATGTGTGCATTGAATTTTCAGCCCA
>JXSR01S074566.1:77624-97815 GCA_000969725.1 Ophiothrix spiculata | reverse complement strand
TCATCAGTTGGGATATCAAGGGTAGTTCATCAGTTGGGATATCAGGGTAGTTCATCATTTGGGATATCAGAGGTAGTTCATCAGTTGGGATATCAGGGGTAGTTCATCAGTTGGATATAAGGGGTACTTCATCAGTTGAGATATCAGGAGGCTATCAGGGAGTACATTTGGGATATCAAGGGTAGTTCATCAGTTGGCATATCGGGTGTACTTTATCAGTTGGGATATCAGGAGTAGTTCAGTTGGATATCAGGGGTAAAGGTCATCAGTTCGTTATCAGGGGTAGTTCATCGGTTGGATATCAGGGGTACTTCATCAGGTGGATATCAGGGGTAGTTCATCAGGTGGATATCAGGGGTAGGCCTACTTCATTAGTTGGATATCATGGGTAGTTCATCTGTGGGATATCAGGGGTAGGGCCTAGTCCATCTGTTGGACTAGCCCTGATATCCCAACTGATCATGCTACCTCTGATGTCCCAACTGATGAACTGCCTCTAATATCCAACTGATGAATTACCCCTGATACCCCAACTGATTAACTACCCCTGATATCCCAACTGATGACAACTGAGATATCAGAGGTAGTTCATCAGTCGGATATAAGGGGTAGTTCGTCAACTGAAATATCAGAGGTTGTTCAGATGGGATATCAGAGGTTGTTCATGCAGTTGGAATATCAGAGATACTACCCCTGGGTAGTTCATCAGTTGGATATCAGGGGTAGTTCATCAGTTGGATATCAGGGGTAGCTCATCAGTTGGATATCAGGGGTAGTTCATTAGTTGAGATATCAGGAGGCTATCAGGGGTTTATCAGTTTATCAGATTACAGGTAGTAAGTACTCCTGATATCCAACTGTTGAACTAGCCCTTATATCCCAACTGATCATGCTACCTCTGATGTCCCAACTGATGAACTACCTCTAATATCAAACTGATGAATTACCCCTGATACCCCAACTGATTAACTACCCCTGATATCCCAACTGAGATATCAGAGGTAGTTCATCAGTCGGATCATAGGAATAGTTCGTCAATTGATGAACCACCCCTGATATCCCAACTAATGAACTACCGCTGATATCTCAAATGATGAACTACCCCTGATATCCCAAATGATGAACTACCCCTGTCCAACTGATGAACTACCATGATATCCAACTGATGAACTACCCCTGATATCCCCACTGACGAACTACCCCTGACTAGTTGTCATCAGTTGGGATATCAGGGGTAGTTCATCAGTTGAGATATCAGAGGTAGTTCATCAGTTGGATATCAGGGGTAGCTCATCAGTTGGATATCAGGGGTAGCTCATCAGTTGAGATATCAGGAGGCTATCATCAATTGGATTACAGGGGTACTTTATCAGTTGGGATATCAGGGGTAGTTCAGTTGGATATCAGGGGTGGTTCATCAGTTGAGATACCAGGGGTAGTTCATCAGTTGGATATCAAGGGTAGGCCTAGTTTATCAGTTGGGATATCACTATAGTTCTTCAGTTAGAATGATTAAGCAATAACCTATTGGATCTGAATTTTGAAGGGTTCAACCTGATAGTAGATGCATATATGTGATCCAAGACCATATAGCATATTTGATGTGTACAATTCTCAGATGAAGAGTCCTCATGTTTGACTTTTAACATGCTCAATGAATGTTTCAACATTTGGCACATATGCTCTAGGCGTATGCTTTTTACCTTGCATATCTCTTGACAAATATACTTAAAGAGCATGTTTCATATTTGACAAATATACTGCAGGGTCATGTTTCTAACTTGCACATTTCTGACTAATATGCTCTAGGAGCATGCTTTATAACCTGCACATTTGACAAATATGTCCTAGATTGCTTTTTAACTTGCACATCTGTGACAAATGTGCAGCAAGAGCATGTTTCTAACTCGCATATTTGAAAAAATATACTCAAGAAGCATGCTTTTAAACTCACATATCTTTGACAAATATGCTCCAAGAACATGTTTCTAACTTGAATATTTGACATTCCGATCTGGTGACAAATTTAACAAACACTTTCTCCATATGTGAATTAAGGGTCATCACCTATATAAAGATCACCTACATAAAGCAGTTTGTTTCATTTGCATACCTTGAGCCAAATTAATGCTATAGGCAAAAATGTGTCTGAGAGTGGTCCATAGAAGCATATAGAATGTTAATTTATGTTAACAAAATATTTCAGTAATTCAGCACTTTTTGACCATATCTCTTCAATGAAACATAATATGGACATGAAAATTTACAGGGATTATGAGAAAAAAAATCATGTGGTATCAAAACCTCCAATTTGATTTTGTGACTGAATGTGATCGGAATTCACACTTCAAAAGCATGAGATGAGAGGCATCTTAGTCTAACTTGCTTCTGCGCTAAATTTGCACTTTAACCAATCTCAATCAAACATGCTCCTGGAGCATATAATTCTATTAGGGTTCCGTTTTGAATAAACAATAGGAAAAACAATTGCTTTGAAGAATTCTGCCATGGTGTCATGGTGATGGGAAAACAAACACACAAAAATACTTTCAAGTTAATATTTATTTTGTCAACTTTCAGTTGACATTTAATTGATAATTGAAATATATTCATGTTTTTTTAATCAAAAGATAATTAAATTGATTTTAAAATAATTAACATCAAACAAAAATTTGTACAATTCACAATACTTGAATATCTTTCATACAAAAACAAACATGTGGATATTTTAGTTCAGCCTCACTTGTACTTTTTATGGGCTGTCAAATGTGAAATGTTCCTAAAAATTAGACAGATCTGGACTCAAAAATTGAGGTCAGATCAATTCTATATGTACTATTTCTTTTCAAATAGTCTTTTGTGAAATCAGATGTTTCTGTCCAGAGATAATATGGGGGCTGCTCTGGCAAAATGAGAGAAAAGTCGCAAATCTACTTTTTGAATAAATGGCATCCAAGGTAAAAATAGGATGAACAAGTCAAATTTCGTTTTTTGACATAAAATGCCTTCATGCATAAGTGTTGACCTATAACTAAAGTTTTGAAGGTCAACTTTGCCGGGAAGTGCAATTATTCGAGGTTAATTGATTGCATGTTGCTATTATACACTGTAATCAGTATCTTTGAAATCAATTTGCAGCTAATTTTTGTTGCAATATATTCAATGAACTGCTTTGGATTTCCATCTCTAAATGAAGAATGGAGAAAGAAAGTGTGACATATCATTTATCATTCAAACGCTGAGATTATAAAGAATTAAAATAGGTCATAAACTCAATTTTGGAATTTGTGACTTTCCTCTCATTTTGCCAGAGCACCCCTAATATGTAGCTATAATATAACTATCCCATTATGCAGCCTAGATTCAAATATGTGCTGTAAATTTGAATATATTTTCATTAAATAATGCTAAAGTCACATATAGAAAGAGAAGTCGGCCAAGCTTTGACTGAGATGGCAAACACAGTACAGTAGATGAAACCCACATAAGTTTTACGAGTTCACAGCAATACACCTCAAAAATAATTCTTGTGCAAATTTTTTCTGCTGTGGTATATCGGCTCAGCTGGAGCTTGGCCAACTACTGTAATCTTTCTAAACTCCCAATCGAAAGTATTTCAGTATAATTAAAAACGTTCAGAACCTCATTCTTTATAACAAACGTCCTAAAATCATCAAAGACTCATACTAGTATAGGTAACTTATCTGTTCAATATGAATAAATCGATGTTTATTTTAATATTTATTTTCTATTGCCAAAGAAATGGCTGATTTCATGGGCCATATAAAAATACACCACAATCTCATTAATATGTAACCTATCAATTTTTCATAATCTCATTATTATCTTGCAACCGAATAGAATATTTTCAGGTTGAAAGTTTTAAAATAAATGCGCAGAAATGTATATAAGCTTATTTTTTTATGTGCAGACAAAAGTAGTAATGTGCATTACACGCCATATTTTTCAAATGGAATGAATGCAATTCCAGATTAGCTGGTTCGATAATTATGCAAATATAGACTTTTGTCAAAAAATGATGACAATTGGATAAACGCCTTTTAAGATATGGCCGAATAAAGTTTTTTTACGGAAATGCTTTAAGCGGGAGTGTATATGTGACTTTAGCATAACTGATGCTAGAAGAAATTTAATGACACAAAACACATGATTATTCTCAAAAAGTATAAATGCACCCTAAAATGTTCTACTCATTGATCTGAAGAAAGTGAATATACGAGCAAATTGTTGCTCTTCAAATGCCCAGGAGGTCTAAAATCATTCAACCAAAAATCTAATATTGATCAGATCAGATATAAAATGTGATGTGGCGTGTGAAAATCGGAATCAGAACTACAATTAAACAAGATTAAAATGCAAATACTATAGGGTCAAACTATACTCAGCTTCCACACAAAATTTTTGCTACCAAACATTTGGGTATGATGTCACCAAATATTTGCAAACGAACTGAAAGTATAGACGGTTAACAAACATTTGATGCCGGTTCAATGACTTTGCTTTGATTCAATTCAATACATGTGTAATTTAGCGCAAATTTTAGTTGGTCTTAACTCGGGGTTAAGTTACTCGTCGTTTTGATGTCACGTTCAAATGTTCAGTGGCAAAAATTTTGTTTGAAGGCCAAGTATAGTTTGACCCATATAAAAATTTATCATGAAACCTCTAAAATCCTTACCAAAAAAAAACTACACAAACCCATTGATAGGTTGATTGTAGTCAATCCTTTTGAAACACTGTAACTATTGTAATATCATAATTAATGAGAAGTCATGAGAGGGGGTATTACTCTAACAAACTTAATATTCACACCTTAAAATTTTCATTTTGCTAAAAAATTGGGAAATCTTAAACCACCTTTAACAACCTGTAGCACCATAATTTCCCATTATAAAAGACGAGTAACAAATGTATGAATCCTGTATCTTCTAAGGGTGTACCATCAGTTTCTGTAAAAGGCCTAGGTAAGGTCAGTTCTTGCATTGCCATGTGAACCTGGGGTAGTAGATAATATTGTTGGTATTCATTTCACTGTAATAGCAAGATATAGATGTATGCAAAGACAAAACGGAAATTTATATGTTTTGCAAAATATAACACTGAAGAATATTTTCAACATTCTGATACAAGTTTGGTGAGTACTCAATATTTGTATAATAATAAATTCCATCAACAAACGATTCAAAATTTGGAAAGAGTCTTTACCCAGCTAGCCAAATAACGTTTTCTGAACGTTAAAAAATGGTTTTAGTTTTTGTAAGAAAACGTTTTCAAAAATCGTTTCATAAACATTATGTGGAGTTGGTTTTTTCTGCTTAAAAATATTTAAACACCGTTCTAGAAACGTTAAAAAATGTTAAAGACCAACGGTTTGAAAAAGGTTTTTCTTTGGAGTCATTTTGAACGTTTTCAAAACGTTTGAAAATGTTTAAGGAAAAACCAAACCTATTTTCAACCAATTGTTAATGTTTCAAAAATGTTCAAACAAAGGTTTATGAAAACAAACCCAATTGTAACCGATTCAGAACGATTGAAAAACGTTTCCAACACGTTTTGTGTTTGCTGGGTAAAACCTTGCCATTAACAATTGAATACGCTAGAATAAGAACATCCCAACTCCATAGCTGCCTTCTGTTTAATCATAATTATAAAATATAAATGCATACAAATTTCTGAAAATGCTTTCTCATCACTAAAATAGCATTTCCATGTCAATATCCTAATCATAGTGTCATATTTGACCTTGTAGTTTACTTTTTTAGACATTGTTAGATAATTGTTACAGTACATATTTGCTATATTAAACATTCATAATAAGAACATCCCAACTCCATGAGCTCCTCTCTGCAATTATATGCTAGGAAAATTATCTAACAATGTCTAACAAAGTCAACTACAAGGTCAAATGTGAGGCTATGATTGGGATTAAGACATGAAAATGCTTTCTAGTGATTTGAAAGCATTTTCCGAGATTTATATGCATTTATATTTTACATAACTTGACAGAAGGCAGCCCATGGAGTTGGGATGTTCTTATTCTAGCGTATTCAATTGTGTTCACAATTTCACATGACAATGACTCTTTTGCATCATTAGCTTTACAGTGCACTGAATAAATCACAAACTTGACCCTGAGTATCCTATTAACTCAAGGTGGCATCACTACATGGATTGCCAGATGGTTGACACAGCCTGCTCTGTGGCATCCTGTGCAGCAATGACTTGCTCTGTTGGAATCTGGAATGAAAATAGGAAAGCAAATAAATAGGATAATGCTACAGACAATCCACAAAATAGAGTTCAGTGTTTTGGGGGATTTTCTCAAGGAAAACATCTCTTACAAAAGGGTTTATTACATTATTTTGCCATCATACTTTGATGATGACTGTATGGTGCAGTGGACAATAGCCCATAATGAAATATCACTGGAAGTAAACAAAAACCCAAAAAACATTAAAGCTGCAAGCATAGAGAACTATAAAGAATCCAAATACATATAGATGGTCCATCCAACCAATGGCTTAAAGATCAAAGGAAATAATTATAAAATGCAATAAATACCCACTAGAATTAGTCACTGACATGTTATTAGAGTTGTCAAAATTGAAGTATATGTATACTTTTCAAGTTTAGCGTGTGACCTTGTAGTGACGTTGTAATTGGTACAGCGTCATGAATACCCAAGACTCAACATATTTTCCCCAGCATTAATAGCACATCAAAAAATGCATGTGTGGATGCATTTGTTAAATGATATTACAAGTACTTCTGAACCACATTATTTACAGGGACCGGGTAAAGATAATTCAGCTTCAGTGTTCACAAAAATTTGACCCGTCAGTTTGGGTATATTTTAGCTTGATTTACAGGGTGTCCAAGAAAAAACCCTTACAATCTTTGCGTGCAATTTTGGGTTTAACGGATAGTCAGAAAGTATGTAAAGATTGCATTTTATAGCCAATGAATTGAACTTTTAGATACCGTTTGTTTTATTTCAATCGGTAGTATACAACAAAAGTTATGTTTTTATTTGGGATGATTTTTGTCTGGTCCAGTTTCATGATTATTGGCCATAAAGTAGGGGTGTTTCTTAATGGAATAAAAATGGGTCACCTTGGAAAAGTTATCATATCTGCCTTATTTTTACATCAAATTTGTTCATTTTTCAGCACAGATAAAAGAGATCATGTACGTTATACATAAGTAAACATTATTATGGTTGAGTGAGCAGATCAATGACAATACTCAATAGAGCTGAATTTAAGAGGAACTTACAAACTCGTGAAATTGGACCAGAAAATTTTACATTGAAATATTTGACAAAAGCATAACTTTGGTTGTACATTACTGATTGAAATGAAACAAACGGTATGTTAAAGTTCAATTCATGGGCTATAAAATGCAACCTTTACATACTTTCGAACTATCCGTTAAACCCAAGAAAATTGCACGTAAAGATTGTAAGGTTTATTCTGGGACACCCTGTAAACACTTATGCAGTGACAACTATCACAATTCATTGTTGAAAATATGATTGGAATAATTAGGAAATGCAACAAACAAAACAAATTCATCAGCCCCACCATGTCCATTGATCTTTAACCCTTTCAGATCCATAGGCAGCCTAGAGTGTTTCTAGCAAATAAAGAGAAACTTACAAAATAAAACAACAATGTTTTTTTACATCTCAAAAATTCAATAACCTCTAGTATCATATTTGGTATCGGTTTGAAGCTTATAATGTCCTTTAAAACCTCAGAAAAAGAGATATGGCACAACATGCATACCAGGCCATGCCTGTGCATACCATGATAGTTATACATCTGAGAAGGTAAAACTTTAAAAAAAAAGAATCTGAATTTAATTCGGATCGAAAAGATTTTTGTTGACAACCCCCCCCTTTGATGTAGAAGGATGTGCATGCACCTACAGACTCCATGTCAACATAATCCCCTTTTATTTAATGTTGAAATCTCTGTTTCAGCTTATTGAATACCGTACATCAAATAAAGAAGTTACACACAGGCCAAAGATTATCATGATTAAATGAGTACAACAAGCACTTGTAAGCATGCAGGTCTACCATTGTAAGTATAGTTCTTCCACCAGTAAGGTCCTACGGATAAATAAAGACTTTTCTTCCAGCAAGACAATGTCAAACTGCACATTGCAAGAAAACTATGGACTTTTTTGGTCGATCACCACATTGACTGTCTCTCAAAGACAGCCAGATCAGGATATCTTTACCTACATTACTGAACATCTTGGGGACGATATTTGGTGATGCATGTTTCTACTAACATCTATCCATTTCCACCATAAACTGCACTTATTGAGAAGTTTTCCAAAGTAATAACATTCCCAAAAATGTATCTATAAACTTTTGCTCAGCAAGAAAGCATATGACTGCCTGAATGCATCTAGAAGTAGGGCCTATATATATTAGTCATGCAATTTGGAATGGATTTTTATAAACCAGCTATGAGTACATGACCTTAACTGAAAGCACCTGATTAAGAACATTTTGGGCATTGCACAATTCTCAACCCAAAAGTCTCTACCCAGTGGCGTAGCCAGCATAGGGCAAGGACTGTCCCCCCTGACAAAAAATCGAACGGGAAATCAGGACAGCAAGCGGGAAAAATTGAGAAGGACAAGAAAAATTAGAGAGCAGAGCTCTGCAAGACTGCTAGACAGAAAACATGGGGAAAAACAGAAAATCGTGTAATCAGGACGAAATATCTTTGGCCCCCCTGACCAAAAAGACTGGCTACGCCACTGTCTCTACACCTAACCCCTTCTCTCACCTGTACTGTAAATGTATGTGAAGTCCCACTGGGAGTAGACACCTCCCCTTCCAAAGAGTTAGCTGAAGACAACTGAGGCTGGAAAATGAGAACATACAGACAAATAATCAATAACAATATTTTGATTAAAATCAGGGCAACACAATGGCTGAAACCAAAAGTAGAACTTGAAAGAACATGAGCAATTCTTGTTCTAAGTTGTAAATCAAGGGCATGGTGGGAAGAAATAATGTGCAATTTGCCATGTCCCTTGCCAGTAAATTTGGACTTGTGGAGGGAAATTTGGCATTTCTGAGGGACATTTACAAGCAAGAATAGCGGGGAATTTAAAGGTCCTTGCTGGGAAATTTACATTTTTTCAGACCCTGATCAAGGGGTTTTCAAAGTTTCTCTCAAACTGTGCCACATGAGAAAACTATTTGTAGTTTACATTTTTTAAATTCTCTTATATTAAAGGTCAATGCAAGTAGATGGGAACAATACAACCATAGAGCATATTGTACAAGGGGAAGTTTGCAACAAATTTTGCTTGGGACTGTTCCTAGTCATTTTACTGTTAAAGCAATACTATAAGATTTTGATGGTTTATAGGAAAAACAGCATAAAATGGAGGAATATGACTATCTTAAAGTGTTTTCAAGTGTATTTTGTGAAAAAAATTGTTTTGCCACCAAAAAATGGATAAAAAGCTTATGCATGCTTTCCTATACTAACACATGTGGAATTAAATTTGTGATCCCGAATTTAATTCAACAAATAGCCATAACAGAACAAGTAAGCATCTTTCAGCCAAATCGTTTGGAGGGTATTCATATCTACCTAAAACAAACCCAATAAATCCAAAAAATCATAAGTCATGGGTGACAGGGGGCGCTTCTTTTTTAACACTTTATAGTATTGCTTATAGCATAGTATTGCTAAGTGACTTTCAAAAAACAACGATTGGTGGATCACGTACATTTTACATCAATTGACAAAAAAAAACCTGCCAAAACTATCATACCTGTACATCAAATGGTTGTTGTCCATCTCCTGCACCACTACCAATAATCTGAGATGTCTCTTGACCTTGTGTCATGACCTCTGACTCTTGACATGCCCCTTCATCTACGACAAGGTTTGGTTGATAATTGGTCATTGTTGTGAACTGATTGGCTGCCATTGTGGCTTCTGCCTTAGGAAGTTCTGTTATGGTTACTGTTTCATAACTTGCAACCTGAGGGAGAAATAGTAACATTGATGTACTGGTTATATTCACTGCTATCAGAACCATTTGTCACAACAAACACTACTTTAAAATGAAATTGTCTTACAATGGGCATGGATTCATTCATTAGATTTTGGTGTTGTTGCTTTTAGGTGAATTTTCACTAGATCCTATAGATGTTGGTTAAATAGTTTAAACACACCTAATTTTCAAGGAAGTGCAGGGGTCAGCCCCAAAAGTAGCCCTGGACACTCTTTGAATTATGACTATACATGTTATATTCAATGGATCCACTGAGCCAAAAAAATCCTTGGACAGAACAGGGGAGGGTTTAATACATCTAATACATTGTAGCATCACTTGAGTCTCTTTAAAAAAAAAATCTCTCACTTCTGAAGGAGATATCCTCCTCAGGCACACCTTGGAGCTGCAAATGCTTGGCAATTAAAGTTCTTTTGGAGTTGGTAGGTACTAGTGTTTGCCACTCAAGACAGACAGTGCTGGTGACAATTAAGCCTTAGCGACTTTGTGTTTTAAAATTTAAACACTTTTTATATACTGATGTCCGTCAGAAAGCAGAATGATTTTCTGGAGAAAGTCATAATGCAGGGCAAGGTAAAAGGAGCATGTGGTTGAGGACCAAGTTTGCAACAAATGTCAAATTTCCCTGAAACATGAAGCCAATTTCAATTTTTCCCTCCATATTTCTATGTATTTCTTCATTTTTTATCCAAAATTTCCCTTCAAACACCAAAATATCCTGAGAATGAGATTACTAGATTCCCCACTTTTTCCCAGCATGTTGAGGACAACACAAAACATGATGGATGGATAGAATCAAAACCCTAGTTAGTCAACCAATCCCAGAGATCTATCAGCTTACTACCGACAGCAGTGGCGTAACCAGAGGGGGGTGGGGCAAGGGGGTGGGGAGCCCCCTTACAAAACCTTGAAATGAAATTTGACTTTATACATGAGTCTTTGGAGAACTCCTATTTTTGCTTTGTTCCCCCCCCCCCCGCCTTGAAACATGTCTGCCCCTTCTTGCCCCCTCATTTCAAAAAAGCTGGTTACGCCACTGACCGACAGATAGAAACGGCGAGCCATCATTGAGGTCACTAGCTATGACGGAAGAGTACCCACCGAGCGACAGACCGACCAATGTTTGTCTTACCTCTGGGGGTGGGGGTCTTTGCTGTACAGTCGTCTTTGCATTCACTGTTGGAGTTTGTAGAGGCTGTTGATGATGAGGCTCAGTTTTCACTCGAAGCGACCCCATTTTATTATGTGTTTGCATATGAACATTCAGGGCGCTTCGTCTTTTGGCAGCATAATTGCAGAGAGAACACTTAAAAGGACGTTCACCTGGAAATCACACAAGAAATTATAACAAATGAAACACGGAAAGCAATGTTATAAATACAACCAAGGAATTGTTCATCTAGTACAATCAATAAGCATCTATTAATACACAGGGTTACTAATCTGATGTCCAAATTGATCTAAGAATGGATGTAAAAATATACATTTCAGTTTATTATTCACCAACAATAAGTTTTATTTAATTATGTTTGGTGATGACTGAGCAACAATTACATGTCAAGCCCTTCAATTGACCCTTTAATTGACCTTCTGGTATTCAAGATATTGATGGAACAGGCTCTCAATTACAGGTATATGTACATGTCTCAAAAAGCCTAGAATATTTCAGTTGCACGCTTGTGGGATTATATAATTGAACTTCTTAATTATGTTTCCCTTTACAAAATGTACCCGATATTGTAAAGGTGAAGGGTAAGGATAAGTAAGGGCATTGGTTAGCAGGATATATTTGACACCCGCATCAACTATTAAAAATCATGACATATTTTTATCAAATAAATATGAAATATTTATAGAGGATAGCCTCATTAGTGTCTAGCACTGCTTTCCATGAAGGTCCTCTGTCAGATGGTCAGATTTATTTGCCAGTTTTAGATGCAGGAGGAAAACTGGAGTGCCTGAAGGAAAACCTGCATAAACAAGTTTGGACTGGCAACCAATTGCACATACAGCACCGAGACTGGGATCGAACACATAATAGCCCTGGGCTTATATTGGTGCAAAGCGAGGGAATTACCGTTGCGCTACCTGTTTCCCCTAATGTCAACCAAAAAAGATAGTGTGCTTCCATCATGTATAATTGCTACCTATGGGATTATTTCTACAGGAAATTTGCTGAGGTTCATAATCTTGGCGCCCCTCTTGCAGATCCAGAGAGATTCCCTGATGAAACGAGCTCCGCTACAAGTTTCAATCTCTAACACTTTGGAATTGTCCCACACATGAAAACTTATAAGCTCTCTGGATCTGCAAGAGGTGCGCCAAGATTATGAACCGTGACGAGTTGGCACATTTTCTTAGTCACTTGTAAGATCCTCCGTCGACGTTCGCCATACCAGAAGTCAAGTAGGAGCATGGATCACTCTGAAGAAGTTTGGTACCCATGATGGACGAAACTATCAGGTCAGTGATAAAACCTTTGGTTCTGTTTTTAAATGAAAAATTCAACCATTTTATAATGACGAATCCTGATGAATCTGTTTAACAATCCCATAAGAAGCAATGCATGATGGGATACACACAATATCAACCTACCTGTGTGTTTGCGCATGTGTATAGTCAGACCCTTTTTGTCCACACAAGAGAAGTTGCACATGTGTGCCTCACACTTGAATGGTCTGATGTTGGAATGCTTGGCCATCACATGTTTCTGTGAAGAGAAAGGTAAGTCAAAATTGTTTTAAAACCATTTCAAATCTTTTTTAAATTAGACTTTTAGTGGGACAATAACAACTTGATGTCACTTGAGAGCTTAAGTTTCAGTCACAAAGTCAAGTTTGACTGCCTTTTGTTACTTTCAGTTTTGCTTGACATCTAAAACTTAGAAACTAAGTAAATTTCTCACAAAGTTTCTTTAATACATGGTACTGAAATGCTTCATTTCTCAATAAAGGAAAATTCAAAATTCCAACTCATCAAAGCAGTTGAAAATCCTTTTTTATCAAGGAAAATAAAACTTGTAAGTCTAAACAAAACACTTTGAGGCTGAACTTTCATCAGGGTACAATTGTCAAGATCACATGTTTTATAACTCAAAACTAAGCCAAGGAAATTATCCTGAAGGTGGTTTCAGAGTAGCTGTCATTGCAGCAGACGACCAAGTTTGTATAGTTGCGGAATACTACCAAGCATTTCTGTTTATATTGTCCAATAATGTTTTGATTTGCCTATACTTTACCTTCAAAGTACTGCCATCAGAACTTGCATAGTCACATTGAGTGCATCTGTAGGGTTTCTCCCCTGTGTGTTTTCTCATATGAACCAGGAAGTTGTCTCGTTTCTTGGTGCTGTATCCGCAGTGCTCACAGATGATTGGATTCATAGCATTCTTGTGCATAGGGGACTTAAAATGAATTGCCAACTTCTCCTCACTAACGTAGAACTTGTTACACAGATCACAAAAGAATTCAGAATTGTGCTTGCTTTTATGAATGTTTATCCTTGCTTCAAATCTAGTCATATAATCGCAATGTTCGCATTTGAACATAGAGGTATCATCGGGGTGTTTACGCGACACATGATGCCTCACACTTGCTCTGGTTGCTAACGCCTCGCCACAAATTTCACAAAGAAATTTTCGAGTTCTTTGATGTTTTTTTATGACATGTCGATCAAGCTCATCTTGAGTCTTGTATCTGGAATGACATTTCTCGCAAGCATAAATTTTAGACCCTTTATAGTTTGCTTTGAAGAAAGGCGATATGATACCAAGTGATTCCCGGGTGGGAATGATTGCATCACTTTTGCGACTTTTCTTGAATTGTATAGTTGTTGGAGGCCCATCACCAGCACTGTGCTGCACAACAGTAATTGTTGTAGCATCAGGATTCGAAAGTGCTGCAGTTTTTGCAATTGCCGACACATCTACGGATTGAAGTACTGGTGCTGTTTTGTTGTGAATGTTAAGATTATCTTGAATGGACTGCGGATCTCCTTGACTAACTTGAGTCACATCATGTACTCTATCACCGATATCAGGTGGAGCATCGCTTTCTGCTCCATCTGATGGCACATAGTCAGGATCACTGTCAATCTGATCAACTACATCATTAACGACGTCTTCATCTACATGTAATTCAGCGGCCGCAGCAGCTGCAGCAATTGCATCATTTGCTTCAGCCTCAACTTGAACTTTTACTGGGCTTGCATCGCTAGCTATCTGAATACTAACAAAGTCATCATCACATGCTTTTCTCTTATTCCCACGCTGCTTACGTTTTGGTGTTTTATTTCCCTGGTCAGTATTGGGCAGCGTTTCATTACATTCATTACCAAGACCCATCAATACTTCAAGTGCATTTGATAAAGAAACAGTGTCATTCTGCTGTGTTGTCAAGTCTGTTAGGTTTACTATTGGAAGACTTGTATCGGTGCCTGAGCTTGATTCAGTTTTTGGAATTGTTATACTTGGCACATTCTCGCTTGGCAATTCAACATCTTTAGAATGCGTTTCTTTGATATGATCCCCAATTGTATGTTTTCTTGCACTTCGATACTGGCATAATTTGCACTGATAAACTTTTATAAGAAATGTTTCAATATACTCTTTGAATGTATTATATGATTCTAAATTTTCAGGTCTATTCTCTTTCTCGGATTGTAAAAGATCAATGAGTTCATCACTAAAACCGCCACTGGTAATCGTTGTAGCAGCCATTGTGGTGGAAACTTCTAGGTTCCAGCTGAGATGTTTGGTAAACAATCAACAATAACAAGTTATAGTATACATACAGTTCTCCTGAAGACTTCATTCACTGGCAGTGCTCGATGATGTTCACAGTCAGTACACTCACTGAAGTTTCGTGAGTAAGCTTCCACAAGTTCCAGCCCACTGTGATGTGATTGTGCACAATGTTGTTGTTGATCACGTAACAACAAATTACCGTTGTTTCACCAACTTGAAGGTCAATTTTCCACATAAGCTTACAACCAGCTCGTTCCAGAGAACTTCAGCACTTGGAATTCCAGTCCTGTGTTTTGATTTGATCAAAGTTTCAATGTAAACCTATGTTTTTGAGCAAGATAAGGGGTCACTCTTCAAGTTGCAACATTCAACATGGCCGAGCTAGAGGGTGAGAAACGGGGAATCTGTCAATCATCTTGAGATTTTGATACATTATTCATGATTTGGTTTACGCCCCTCTTTGTAAATTCATTACTAAATCAGATAAAAACACACTTCATGTATAATTTACGCATTTTTTATTCATTATAAATATATATCACTTGGTTAAACTTAACAGAGACGATATATTACTTTCATTCAAAGATAAAAGAACTTGCAGAACCTGCTACACTTTGAAATACACCTGTTCAAGCGTATGCTCATTAACATAATTGATTGAGTTATTTTTAGACGTAAACAAGACTTTACTTATAATAGCAGAGTAAAATAATATTGTATTTCTAATAATATAAGGGTATCTTTTTTAATAAACCTCAATTACCAAATAAATATATATTTTAATGAGTATGTTTATGTAAAATTGTTTCATATTGCGGAAATTAAATATAATTAGGTATATTTGGAGCGGCACTATTTATCATTCTTTACATGGCAACGTTCATAACATCGGATGAGAACTGCTGGTGCAATTTTCACGTGGATATTTCACCTAGTATATCTTGGATTATTGGATTTTACAGCTTATTTGAATCCTCAACCTTATTTTGAGCAAGGTTAGTATTCTTATCGTTCAAATGAAACATGATAATCTGTTGAGGTTGAGCTTATTAAGCATGCACAGTATGAGTCAGTCAGCACTTGTGTTAGGGGCCAAATTTGCCTTTTACTTGTTAGTAGTAGTACTAGTCCTGGCACCATAACTTGACTTAGTGTCAATGGGAAATGCTAGTAGTAAAACTGCCATTTAAGCATGTTTGTACAGACAATCTTGGGACTAAGTCCACATCTCAAATGTCGCCAAAATGTTGAAGCTGTTCAAAAAATTTATAATCAGTGGCCTCCTTGAGAGTCTTGTGCATCTCATGGTAGGTGATTCATCAATATTTAAAATCAAAAAGTGTGATTTTGTGGCATAAACTTAGCTTGTATGCTGTTACATTGGGTTTCCGAATTTGACAACCTCAACTTTGTTTACATCCAGAATTTGGGTAATAAATTTCATCTTTGGATTTAAATTAGTTTTGTAATGATCCTACAGTATTTAAAGATGTTGTCTGTGTTGAGAGAAATTTATTTGGGTTTTTTATTTCTGAATTATTTAATGTTAAAACTAAGAAAGCTTAAACGGCAATATAACTCCACATATTTCTTGTAACTCTGGACACTTGGTCCTGAGTTACAATTATTGGAACTAGTAGTAGTACTTGATCGTAAAACACGATCTGATTCACTGCGATTGATAATCTTGTTCATACAGATCGTGCGGGGAACTATACTGATTCTGTAGCACCTATAGGCTATACCGTACGCCAAACTTTGCCGGATAGATTGCGATTATGGTACCCGACATCAGATAGGCTCTTTCACGCGCACGGAATAAAGTGCATTTTCAGGTAATATCGCAATCAACGAGTGTCTTGCTGCCCTTATCCGTTCTCCCAATCAGGCTTGTTTACAGACAAAAGTGGTATAATCTACGCTCGGGTCAAAAGGTTAACAGTGTATTATACGTGCTGTATACGCGCAATGCTAGCCAATCAGGTTGGCGAAATTTACATATCATATAGGATTTGCGAAAATAATCAGCTGAATATTATAGCTGAGTTGCGACACTTTTTAATAGAGGAGTTTCCTCTCCTATTATATATAGACTAGCGGTTGTTTACTCGTTTCCAGCAGCAGAAAATGGTAAGTCTGAACTAAATTTTATATCCTATAAATTTTCCTTTTTTCGATTAAAGAATTAAAATATGGGGGTGATGACAGTGGTCAATATATATCAGGGTAGGACTACAGCATGGAAATAGTGGTACCCATGGGCTCAAACGTGAGATTTGAGGTAGTGGTTTTGACACAGATTCTTCAATTTCAATTCCATACTATACGGAGTTGTTCGCACTAATATCAGAGTAATATTAGTGCAAACAAGTTTGTATAACCAAAAAATAGCCTTGAATGTTATAGCTTAATCCACTAATTTGAAGGGGTGATTTTAATTAGGTGGACCTTGCAGCGCCTGTTTTCAATCCGTGGCTGGATTAGTCAAACACCTAAGAAATAATGGTATCGCCAAACGACGTCACATTAATATTAATGAGATCCCATAATGCGATATGCAACGTGACAATGTTTTGATTACATCGTTTGATCACCGGGAACGCATTTGTACACAAGAAAAATCACATGCAGATATCACCTTTAGTGGAAATAAATGACCAAAATGAATAGTAAGTTTGTTTGACATAAATTATATATAGTAATCAAGCCAATTTGTTTGGAGTCATATTGTCACATGTAGCCGTAAGGTGCGTTACAAATTCGGGAACGCTAGCCCTAATTTAAGGTATAGGCTGCAGAATTCGGCATCAGTGCCTCATATAGTATATGAGGCACGAGTTCAGTGCAATAGTAGTACATGTTAGTAGTAGAATGGACGGTATTAAAGCAGGGGTGCTCAATTAATTTATTGTACGGGTCTAACTATTGTGAGGAAAATGTTCAAATAAAGCATTGGCTGTGACACTATAGCAACATCGATTCATGAATTTTACATATAATTGCTCATTTTAGCTTACCCGAAATATCTGGCAGTGGTATATTGGTACCACAGCCGGCCAGAAGCAAGCTCTGCAATCAAACCTGTCGCATTAGTGCACATACCCAATAATATCCCCAAAAATGAAACATGATAATCTGTTGAGGTTGAGCTTATTAATAGCATGCACAGTATGAGTATGACAGGGGCCAAATTTGCCTTTTTTCTTGTTAGTAGTAGTACATGTTAGTAGTAGAATGGAACTTTGAAGCAAGGTCAATTTTAACCGACGGCAAATGCCGTCGGTGCCCCACACTGTTGCCGCGATGCCCAGAAAAACACAAAAGCACCGACGGCACACATGCCGTGCCCTTTTATATTATTGCCGTAGTGCCCTTTTCATGCAAAAAAAGAATAAAGGAATGATGTTGTTTGATAGGAAACATTCCCAAATTTTAAATCCAAAATGTTCAATTAATCGTCTTACATGTTTACAATACTTTAATGCACCATTTGTTTCCACGAAATTGCGAACAAATCTGTCCTATTTATAGTTAAAGTCGCCGCGGTTATTTTTGTTTTTCCGGTCCGAGAACCGGTGCCGTCAATGTAAAGGCGGGATATCTAGTGGACTATTTGGATATTCAATGGCTCCGCCCTGTTCATAGATTTCACGTTGCAGGGCAGTAAAATATTCGCCAGACAAACAAAGTTGTGTTGATTATATGACTTCATATATTTAATAAAAGGGGTTTGAAGATAATATATTCCAATTTGTACCAACAAGATGTGTAGTGGAATTGGATTTGAACTTTGACTTTTATACAAAAAATGAAAACCTGCCTGGTCCAAGTGATGATGACTAGTTTTACCGATATGTTGTTGCCACGGTAAGCATTAGAAAATTTAAAACGGGTCTAAACACTGAGGGAAGTGCAACATGTGGTGGTGGAAGATGAAATACATGTAATGAGATCGTGCAGAAGCGGTGCCTATGCAGGGATCTTCCAAATCATGGGGCTCAGTTCATCTTTGAGCCATCCTATGACCATATATCCCAAGCTGAAAAATTCAGCAACAAGAAGGGACTACATGGTAAGATGCACACCTAGAAATTGGAATAGCAGTGTTGAAATCCATACACTGTCAATAATGTGGACACACTGCTCCAGGCCATCAGAATGGGCGTGGGTGCCTAACCACTATTATGGGTGCATTCACCCCAACAACCTGGAGAGCCAATGCTGGAAGACCAGGTACCGCATTCAACCCAAAAGCTGTCAGGGCCAATTATGCAGCAAGACCAGACGATCCAATCACCTGAAAAGCAAGCAGGGCTGATACCAAAACACCAGGGGGTGCATTCACCCCAACAACCTAAAGAGCCAGAAGCAGTGCCTATGCAGGGATCTTCCAAATCATGGTGCTCAGTTCTTCTTTGAGCCATCCTATTTTGTCCATATATCCCAAGCTGACAAATTTGGCAACAAGAACGGACTACATGGTAAGATGCACACATAGAAACTGGAATAGCAGTGTTGAAATCCATACACTGTCAATAATGTGGACACACTGCTCCAGGCCATCAGAATGGGCGTGGGTGCCTAACCACTTTGTAGCATGTGTTCCACTGCAACAGGGGCAGAAACGTAAAAGGATCACATCAAGTCAAACAAACAAATGACTTGTTTCTGGGCAGATGCTACTAGCCCAGGACGCGTATTCACCCGAATAAAATAAGCAGGGCTGATACCAAAACACCAAGGGGTGCATTCACCCCAACAACCTGGAGAGCCAATGCTGGAAGACCAGGTACCGCATTGATCCCAAAAGCCATCAGGGCCAATACAGCAAGATCAGTGGATCCAATCACCTGAAAAGCAAGCAGGGCTGATACCAAAACACCAGGGGGTGCATTCACCCCAACAACCTGGAGAGCCAATGCTGGAAGACCAGGTATCGCATTCAACCCAAAAGCTGTCAGGGCCAATGCAGCAAGACCAGACGATCCAATCACCCGAAAAGCAAGCAGGGCTGATTCCAAAACACCAGGGGGTGCATTCACCCCAACAACCTGGAGAGCCAATGCTGGAAGACCAGGTACCACATTCACCCCAAAAGCCATCAGGGCCAATGCAGCAAGACCAGTGGATCTAATCACCTGAAAAGCAAGCAGGGCAGATACCAAAACACCAGGGGGTGCATTCACCCCAACAACCTAAAGAGCCAATGCTGGAAGACCAGGTACCGCATTGACCCCAAAAGCCATCAGGGCCAATGCAGCAAGACCAGTGGATCTAATCACCTGAAAAGCAAGCAGGGCCGATACCAAAACACCAGGAGGTGCATTCACCCCAACAACCTGGAGAGCCAATGCTGGAAGACCAGGTACC
>JXSR01S074566.1:64987-77069 GCA_000969725.1 Ophiothrix spiculata | reverse complement strand
TGCATTCACCCCAACAACCTGGAGAGCCAATGCTGGAAGACCAGGTACCCCATTGACCCCAAAAGCCATCAGGGCCAATACAGCAAGATCAGTGGATCCAATCACCTGAAAAGCAAGCAGGGCCGATACCAAAACATCAGGGGGTGCATTCACCCCAACAACCTGGAGAGCCGATGCTGGAAGACCAGGTACCGCATTCACCCCAAAAGCCGCCAGGGCCAATCACTCGAAAAGCAAGCAGGGCTGATTCCAAAACACCAAGGGGTGCATTCACCCCAACAACCAGGTACCGCATTCAACCCATAAGCGGTCAGGGCCAATGGGCAAGGAAAAAATGAAAAAATTGCTAGGATTGTGAACCAGGCAGGAAGGGTAAAAGATGCCAGATTTTTGGAGAGCTGTCTATGCTGTCCAGCTAATTACAAGCTTGCTGTTCAAAGTGATGGCTGATGCTGGTCATCCAATACATGATTGGCTTGTGTGACAGCTGATTTCAAGATCAGGGTGTATGCGTTTGTGAGAGAACATTGCATGATCAAATTGACATGACAGTCTGAGTCCTAAGGACTTAAAGTCATGAACTCATTACTCATTAGACATATAATTTAAAGTTTGAAGAAGATTCCCAATACAAAACTAGATATTTGAGTAAGTCTAGCAGGTGCCACACCAGGAAATAGTTTCCCATTGACTTACTGTACAACATGGCTTCCTAAAAAGACAGAGAACTCAATAATAAAGCAACTGGTTGCTTAGCTTCAACACTGCCTTTTCTCAATTGATTATGCTCTCTTCTGACAAAATTATGATAAAAGTACACCATGATAAAAGTACTCTGGAGTTCGAAATTGGCAGCGGAGCAACTTTAAATAATCCTCTCTATAATTAGAACAAAATATTGGCCCTTACATACTTTTTGAGGTCCTCATTTAGGCAAGGGCAGTCAATTTTGCCGATTTTTGAATGCCGGTTCGCGAGCACCAGTTATTTAGTATAGTGGACCCTGCAGCTTTCACGGAAACTAGTACTAGTAATTCAACACTTAAGTCCCATACATGCATTGCATTGGGTTAAAATTCATTGCACAAATTTTATGATCTCAGACTTGCCAATCATGCCAATATTGCTCGTCTTTTTGCAACACAAATTTCAGTACAAAGTATTACAAAATAAATTTAGTATTACGATAATGATTTTCACCACAACAGAATTATTTCACTGGCGTCGTTTTTTTTTGAGATTTGTTTGTGCATGATCAGCTGATGATAATCAAATGTGTTTGTGAGCTGAGAGAGTAGGCCTAGGCTAGGCTGGGTCGACCGTCTTAAATTCCCTTGAAAGAACACAATACATGTAGGTTTATGATATTTACATTATTTGACAGTACAGTCAACTTGCTTCATTTCATTATGAACCACACCCACTGAATTAAAAAAAATTCGGTATTCATATAGTTTTTGATTCAAATCCTTATTTAAAACTGACCTTCATATAATTATGAAGTGCTAGTCACAAAAAACCTGTGCTTCATGACACAGTTGCCACAAAAACATGACAAAATTCAAGCTTGTTGCATGTGCGTTCTCATTCACCGCACAAGTTTGTATCATGATATGCCTGCGCCTGTTTGTGGTGGTGCCAACATCTCAATTCAGAGGGCAGAGGCAAGACAAATTTCTGGGGGCCAAAAATTTTGAAAAAAATGAATGCGCGCATAGCACTCAACATTTGTCGGACAAATGTGTTTGGTTTAAGTTAAGAAATGTCTATTTTGGGCTAAAATAATAGTATAAAAGCAATACTATAAGATTTTGATCAAAAATGGTTTATAGTAAAAACAGCATATAATGGAAGAATGTGACTATCTAAAAGCGTTTTCAAATTTTTTTTGTGAATAAAAAATTGTTTTGCCACCAAAAAATGGATAAACAGCACATGCATGCTTTCCTATACTAATACATATGGAATTAAATTTGGGATCCCGAATTAAATTAAACAAATGGCCATAACAGAAAAGGTAAGCATATCTTTGAGCCAAATCGCTTGGAGGGTATTCATACATGTATCTACCAAAAATAAACCCAATAAGCCCCCAAAAATCAAAAGTCATGGGTGACAGAGGGCGCTGCCTTCATTTTTAACACTTTATAGTATTGCTTTAAATGGTGAAACACACAAAACGTTACATTTTATGTCACAATTATCAATAAAAGGGGGTAATTGGGAGAAATTTGTATCAAAAAGCTACTAATTTTTTTCCGGTGGGCAATTGATGGACAAATGTTGCGACAGGGTTGGGGTAGAGGGGGATGGGGCAAATGCCACCCTTGCCTCCCTCAACCTTCCGGCAGTACAGGCACCTGCCAATCCTCAAATCTTCAAATATCATCATGAAGGCCTCAAATTGGGACTGGGACTTTATGGGTAAATTACATAAGACATAAGACATAATTTATTTCTTCCACTAATGCAAAGTTACAGAGTATAGATAAAACTGTTTTATACAACATTGTGGAGCAGAACTGAGAAGCATAAAGCCTGTCAAATCCCAGACTCCAAAAAACTTAATAAGATAGAAAAACTAGTAAGTGCATGACTCTTCTTTCAGAACATTTCTAATTAAACCACTCTAGACTTTCATAAGGCTGCGATCACATAGAAGTATACGGTATTCGCTATACGCTATTCGATGGCTATATTTTATACAGGCACGGTGAGCTATACGTTTTTTCGAATAGTGCCCTCTTATGTGACCCGGTAGCATCAAATTCATGTGTTCGATTGAAACTATACGCGTGCCAAGGTGAAATCGTGCACCGTATCCCGAATAGTATAGTTCTATGTGATCGCAGCCTTATCGGATAACTATCTGTGTGAACTGATGTCCCTGTTTGTATTTTTTTTCTCAAAACGTTCACTTTTTGATTATATCAAACATTTTATCACATAGTCCTGAAGAACTTATAAAACATTTTATCACATAGGAATCTTGAACTTATAAAACAATAAAAATCTTTACTTCAAAATATGGGGTATGTATTTCATTCCGCTACTTGGTTTGAGGAACATGAGCCTTGTGTTATTATACTCATGTCCATTTTTAATTTTATTGAGACCTAATAAATCATTTATATATTTTGTCTTATCTGTTTTCTTATTAGGCTATCTAATTGCTTAATAATTATATTTGTTTGTTAGATTTTTTCTAGGGCATAATTATCAGGCCTTACTGGTCTTTTGATTATCTGCAATAGCATTTTTGTGTTAATGGTACCTAGCCCTTAGACTTTAGAGATCAAGCAAATTCTGTATACCAAGAAAATATTTAACAAGATTTGAATTTTAATATAAATACACATTGAAAATATGTTGAATGTAGTTCAGACAGCTATTCAGACCAATATTGTTTGGTTACCTTGGCAACCAGGGTAATCAATAGTGTGCAATTAAAATACACATGCTATTAAAGAATTCCATTCACTTCAATGAACCTGTATACTATGAAATGCAGGCTATGTAATCGTGTATCGGCATTTTTCTGAGCACACATGAGCAAAATGGAGGTTTACTGACACTGAAAAAGAAAAAAATAATTAATTTGTGTACATGAAGCTTTAAAAAATCTCAAAAATGATGTTTTTATTGTTCAAGTCTTCATATATATGCTATGAAAGGTATTTCAAAATTGAGGAAAAAATCTTCAACCTATTTACATAAATATAATTAAAAAATCACAGTTACTTGGGAATTTAGTTCTAACATAAAATCCACATATTTGTGTAATATTTGTTTAAATGAACCACAATAGATGACAGATTTTTAAAATGTGTGACATTCAATTATGGCAAGATATTGACAAAACTGATTCTTGGCCCGGGGGGGGGGGGTAACTGATATAAATTTGTGACTGGGTAACCTCCCGAGTTCCGCAGGTTCCGAAGGTGACCCTATGTGAGACCAACAATTGGCAAAAATGAGTGAAATGATACCCTATCTGAGACTAAATTTGTCCTTGTGATTTATTTATTGATACAACTACATTTTGTAATACTTGATTATAATGATTATTTAAACCTAATTTGAATTTTCTTGTTTATTTATCTTCCAGACAACACCATGTAATAAATGACTTAAGTTTTAAACCAAGAACAGTAAGAGATCTGAAATAAGATCCAGATCTGGAAGCTTACACAATGATTACATCAGCAGCTGTGAGAGAGTGTATGACACTAGGGCCTAGTGTTGGCAGCAGTATTTCTTATAATCCACACCCACCATTTGCTGTTGAGAGACCTAGGCCGCAATCAGGTATATAGGACAATGCCGGGGACGGGGGGCATCTTCAAATTTTTTTGTACAGGGACGTGCCTGCCAGACTTTGACAATCTCATCTCTATACATTATATGTACCTATAGACATACCCAATGTTTTACCAATTTTGACAAAAAAAAACCCACCCAATTGAACTCAAATTGGGTGCTTTTTGCGCATATTTCTCAAAATATGCTGTACCCATTCTTGAAAATTGGACACACTCATCTGCGACAAAAACCGTCCCATCGCTTTACCAAAATCAGTGAAAAACCACCCCAAAAGGCAGGAACGTATATGTGTACCTTTTCAGTGCAAGTGCCCCGGAGGACCATGTTGCTAACACTTGACAATTCATACTCTACAGATCCCTTTTCAAAGCATGGCAAATCATTCAAAGCAATTTACTTTTTGAAAGAGTTGTTTAATCAAACCATAATGGTCCAGTTGATGTTAAACTGATATAAAATAAGTGTACAAATCAGGACTAATCATGAAACGTGGTTTACTTTTTGCGAGAGTTCTCAAGTGTAAAAAATTGTTTACATAAAGTTAAAGCATCATATTCATGTAAATGTGAACTAATTGCCATATGTATGAATTCAAACCGATGTAAATGGAGGGAAAATTTTAGGCACTTTATGTAACAGTGAGCAAACCTGAAATTGCATGAGAATCTGTTTGATAAACAAATTTCAAATGGAAAATTGGTTTTATCTGTCAGTGAATATATCATTTGCCCCCTTACAATAGTACATTTCGCTTAGCAACAACAAACATTTTATGTATTTTGAATTGGATGTTTAAAAGCACCCATTTAAGTTTGGATGTTAAAATGAACTAAAGTTTTCTAAAATGTTGGGTAATGACTGATGAAATCACATGTCTGTTTTGAGATATATTGCAAGTCATTCACAAATCATTTAATCCTCAAATGTAATGGCTCACCCCCAAAAAAAGAGGGGAGGGGGGGGGGCTTTGCAGATGATATCACATTTGATTTTATCGTTTCACCCATTACATCATTTTCTATAAGCTTTAAAATGACACCTTACCTTACCTTGCTACAGAAAATCTGCGAAAAATTCTTAATATTTTCCTTATTTGTTGCTAGCTATTTTCACCCGCTTCTTAAAAATATTCTCTCATAAAGTCCCCCTTTTCTAGTTGAACCATCACAAATGTACCACAAATTTGCCGCTTTCTAATTTAGGTAAGTAGCTGAAAACATAGCATATAGCACATAATGTAAATCTCTTTGTTCTTGCTCTATCAACAGCTCCATTCAAAAGACAACAAGCATCCAATAAACCAGTATGGCATGACCCCCGTGCAGATCCCAACACAATCAAACATCAGAACTTTGCAAGGACATTGAGGACTAGCAGTGCAAGTGCCCATTCCAGACCGCATTCTATCAGTAAGAGGACGCCTTATGTTGGTAAGCACACCAAACTAAAGATTGTTTTCAACATCTCCTTCACCATAAGAATGTTACATAGCTTCCTAGCATACTGGTATCTATTTGAATTAAGAGCATATGAGAGTTAATACCTCGCTTAAGGACATTACACAAACCTCTTAGAGGTTTCCAACCAATAGTTTGCAATACCTGATAACTAAAAGTTAGGGACATTTGTTTCTTCTGCAGCTTAAAGATTACACACCCTCAGTCTATCAGACAAAGCAGAGAGATTAATGTACCCACAGGGAGAGCCAGGAATACATAGAACAGCCCCTGAATATAATGCAATTCAGTAAACATTCTCTACATTTGTTTCTTCCCCAGCTTAGAGATTGCACACCCTCAGTCAATCATTCAAGGCAGAGAGGTGGTTGTACCCACGGGGAGAGCTGGGAACACATAGAACAGCCCCTGAATATGATGCATTCAGTAAACATTCTCTACATTTGTTTCTTATCCAGCTCAAAGATTGCACTCCCTCAGTCAATCAGTCAAGGCAGAGAGATGGTTGTACCCAAGGGGAGAGCCGGGAACACATAGAGCGGCCCCTGAGTATGATCCATTTGGAGATCCACACTTGACAGATTATTATGCCAGGAAGTTTAGCGTGGTTACTCCCTCACCACCAACAGGGGTATGTATCTGAGGAAAAGTGGGTGTGGTTACAACTTACCACCAATTGAGGTACATATGTCTAAATCAAAACTGCCTAGTGCTAAAAACTAGAACAAGTCCAACAGTTGTGACCAACTGAGTTAATAGATCAGATGGGGAAGAGTTATCAAAGTTATATGTATAGGCCTGTTATATCTGACCCATTTTTTCAAATGACCATCTAGGATTCACACCTGTGACCTTGGCATTGCTAGCATTACATTCTCCCAACTGACACAATGGGTCATATGAGGAAGAGTGGTTGATTTTTTATCTATACATGTAGGCCTTTCAAATCTAAAACAGTTCCTCAAATTACCTGCAGGGTCCACTACACTAAATAACCTGGCGCCGGTATCCGGTGTTTCTAAAATGAGAAAAATTGACTGCCCTTCTAAAATGAGGACCTCAAAAAGTGTAGAAGGGCAATTTGTTTGGTGTATATTTTGATCTAATCATGGATTTAGGTTTATTTAAAGTTGTTCTGATGCCATATTTTATTTCCAGAGTACTTTGGTAAACTTTTAAGGCTATTCCCCAAAAATGCATGAGATTTGGGAAATACGAAAAGTGGCTCTCGGTGATGGGGCGGTATTACATTCAACGCACATTATCTCGAAAAAATTGCCTTGGATGGTATATTTTTTTCATCATTTTTTGTTAAAAGAGATCATAATCAATTAAGAAAAGCCAGTGTTGAAGAAACCAGTTGCTTTATCAATAAGTTCTCTGGTGTTTTTTGGAACCCATTTTGTACAGTAAGTCAATGGGGAGCTATTTTGTGGTGTGCCACCATCAAGGATTCAAACAGGCCTTTGGCATTACTAGTGCCATGTTCTACTAACTGAACAAATGAGTCAGATGGAGAAGAGAAGATGATTTAAAATCTGTATGCCTTTCATTTCTAACCCTGTTGCTCTAATAACAATCCAGGATTCGAACCTGGGACCTTGCTAGTACCATGCTCTACCAACAGAGGATAAGATGTGGAAGAATGGTCAGTTTTGGGAAAGAATGGTCAATTTTATATTTGTAGGCCTTTCAGCTCTAACCCTGTTTGTCGAATGACCATCCAGGACTCAAAACTTGAACCTTACGATTACTAGCTCAACTATGTATCAGCTGGGCTAGGATTGATTAGGAAAAGTGGTTGCTTTTATATCGTTAGGCTTTTAAGATCTAACCCAGTTCCAGTGTTCCCGCTAAGGCCGTATGTCACAAAATTGGCGCAGAAGCTGAACAAATTGGCACAAGGGTTTCCCAAAAACAAAAAGTCAAAAATAGGGTTTTCGTTACACACAACTTTCACTTATTTCATTTTTATTCAGATTATATTCAAAATTACTCTCATTTTTGAGATGATCTTTCCGAGTTTGGCACTGGCGAGGTGTATTTTTTTTCTTTTATATCGCTTTGGTGCAAACTTAAAATCCTTGGCGGGAACACTGCCCAGATCCTCTAATTACCATCTAGCATTCATACCTGAGACCAGTGTTCCTGTTAAGGCCATATGGGCCATATTTTTCAGGCAGGAGCCTGATTGGGCGCAACAGATTTCTGAAAATGTATGCAAAAAGAAGTTTTTTCTTCCTTTATTCAGATAAATTTTTAGCCTCAGCTCGTGATTTTGGCGCAAACACCTTATCAACTTTGTCACAAGCTCAAAAACCTTTGCGAGAACACTGCCTGGGACCTTGGCATGACTAGCACAATGCTGTACCAGCTGAGCTAATGGGGAAAGGCAGTTAATTTTATATCTATACACCTTTCAGTTCTGAACCTGTTCCTCTAATTCATGGATATTCTTCTTCTTTTTATTGTTAGGGTCGTAGGAGACCTGCAAGTGCCAGCAGCAGGCTAAATAATGGCAACACTAGGAAAAATGGACCAGAAGTGATGTATAAAATAGTTGTCAAGACAGGCGAGAAAAAGAACTGTGGCACAACAGCAAATGTAAGTTGCTTTTGTCTGTTTGTTGATTTAGAGAATAAAAGATAAGATTTACTGTTTTTCCTATCCTCTATCAACTCATAATGGATAGGCGTACATTTAAAGTCTTTTTTTTCAATGAGACTTTTCTCTCTCCCTTGGTACTGGCCAGGAGACCCTTATCCCCCCTCGGCCTATAGCCTCGACGTATGTCCTTGGGATAATAATCATATAACTAATGAATTTGAAGACAGATTGCAGTACTTCACCTCTAAGCCAATACTACATCGTCATGTGAGTGCAAGAAAGTTGTATCTGCAATAGCTGCCATTTGTCATCAATTTGGATTGCACACTGTATAATCTCCAATCTTACAGATCTTGAAATGGTTCTTCAGGCGAAACCATCGCCTGAAGAACCATTTCAAGAGCCACTGACATATGACAGAAATTTTGGAGGATTTTTCACATTCTAGTGACAAGATTTTAAATAATTCTTCCCACTAATTTTTTACCTACCTATCTTTTTTACTTGAATCAATTGAACATGTTTATAGTAAAATAACCTACAAGTAGTTTTCCATGATTTTGAGGAATATTGGAGAAAATTGCAATTCTTTACCTACTTTAATTTTTACGCCGGCGCCAAAAAGTGGTGTGAAAACAGTGTTTCTAGTTTCAAAACTTAAACATATCTTGTCTCTATACCTGTGATGGCCAAACAAATTATTTTTGATGAAATTGTTTCTCTTTTGATATGTATCAAATTATCTCCAAGAGCTTTGTTTGATCTTTTATCTGGTAAACTCATTTAAGGTACAAATTTGGGATTTAGGAAACACAGGATAGCCACACCACCATCAAAGAATAATAGATTGCAAATTAATTATCTCTCAATTTGAGTCATTTGTGTGTATATTTTTGCACTTTTTTGGGATTTTACTATACGTTAAAGCTTTATTTAGAGCATTTCCTTGAATTTTTAATTCTAGTTGGAATCTAGGCTAGTCCCTTTAAGGCAGCCATTGCAAATACGACTTTCTTGCACTCACTTGACGATTAGTATCAGCCACACAAACGTTATTTGCATCCATATCTACAATCAATAACTATTGTGAAACATTGCACTTAATTGACGTAACATTTTGTACTAGGTTGTCATAGGACCAGGTGTTTGTATTGAAGAAATTTGTTGACAATCAACTCACAATTTGTTCTCAAGAATTGAATATATTTACATAATGGAGACTGGTTTTTTTTAGTATTCTCTTGATAGCTATTGCAATATAGTATCGTTAAATACATTTTTCATCAATTTGGCAATTTGTTAAATGTAACATGAGAAAATATTGCGTATCTTTTTAGTATTAAAAATAAACTTGTATTGTTATAATTGTTTTACTTACATAGTAAAAAGATGCTTAAAACTCATTTATCAGTACTGCTGTTTAAAAAGTGTTGCAACATACTAAATGTTTATCTTTTCTTTTTTGACTTCTTTTTTTTAAATATAATGCACACATATTTGCACTCTCATAGACCAACTTTAAATAGGACTGTTCTTCAGTCTAAACATACATCGAAATTGATTAACAGCAATTATTTTTCATTCAGTAAAGAGAATCAAAGTTGATTAACAGCAATTATTTTTCATTTAGTAAATAGAATAAGGTTTCAAATTATATAAAGTTTTATATATTTTTTCTGTTATTCTCCAAAGCCGAAAACATACTCGGCCTCCAAACAATTTTTTTGCTACCAAACATTTGGTCGTGACGTCAAAATGACGAGTGACCCCAAACAAAATAACGTCAACACCGAGTTGAGACCAAATAAAATTTCGCGCTAGATTGCACATGCTATTGAATTGCCATATACCCGTTCATACTTTCAGTTCGATGGCAAATATTTGGTGACGTCACGACCAAATGTTTGGTAGGAAAAATTTTGTTTGGAGGCCGAGTATGATTTCGCCTTAATACTGATCCAATTGCTTTAACTGACTTGTCCCAAACAAATGTGACACGTTATATCAAAAGGTGCAGCATCGCGGCAAACCCGATTCTGAGCTACGGCGCACGCCAAAAGCATGAGCGTAAACAATCGAATCAACAAATCACGTTCTGCAAATACGTGTGTAAATAAGTGCATCAGTATGCAGAAGGCCAACAACAAGCATCGGACAGAAAAACCCTGCGAACGAAGAAAAACAACTCTGAGATAAACTATAGCTTAGGGTTTATTGATAGTTGGCGCATGTGCCTTTTAAAATACACATTTGAGTGTCGTGCCCCCTCTCTTTTTGTTAATGTATCAAATAGTCAGACAACACTTGCAATATCTTGTATTTGAATATTTTTGAGAGGAAGTTCTACAAATACTGATAATTTAAATTGCCAATTATTTCATTTGTTTTATGCAGGTTTTTGTCCAAATAAGAGGCTCAAAAGGCAAGACACCAAGGAAAAAGCTAACCAAAAACACAGGAACAAAAACAGACTCCAATGTCGTCCATGTTAAATTCCCTCGCAACTCCAAGAAGATTTTCAAAATCAAGGCTAGTGACTTGGGGGAGCTCAAAACCTTAGTAATAGAGGTAAGTTGAAAAAGTGGCTACATATCCACGTGAAAGATAACATGTCTAACAAATTAAAGAAAGGAAAAAAATGATTCTAAGCAAAAATAGGTGCAGTGGTATGAACATATATTGAATTTGATATTATTGCATATTTTGAATCTCTCTGTAAGTTTTTAATTATAGTAAGCAAGATTTGTTTCTTTAATACCATTTGTATTTGCTTCACTCTAAAACTTTCTCTTATATAATGATGAAAGCTTTTTGCATGTATAAAATTCACCAGGACATGACACTTTGCTCACTCTGGGGTATGCTGGGCTCTGACGTCTTATCCCAAATAAGACGCCAGTAACTGCTAATCAATCTAAACACTTCATTAGCCCGTATCCTGAAGGGATTTGCTTTTAGCGTCAAATACTTGCACGCGTGACGCATTGGTGATTGCGCGAATTTTTTATAACGCTTAGTTAAAACGCGGTACGTCATGCAGAGGTCGCGCATGTACACATCGCCATTTTGTCAACCTGTTCAACAAAACCTCCCACTCACGAAAGATTACCATGTAGTTAGATAGAGCGAGTGAGCTGGCAACTTGTTTAATTCTACTGGTCAAAATTTTGACTAATTATGATCAGCCGTTACCTGCTGATGATGGGCAGTCTGAACCATGTTCTGAAGCGCCCACATCGAGGGTACCAGCGTAACTCAGGGGCTGGATCCAGGATTCATTAAAGGAAAGGCCTAAGGGAGGTAAAGGGTTTGTCGAGTGGCTGATATAGCCCAAAATAGCCTGGATATGCATGATTTAGGAAAGGTTCATGCCTGGATCTGCATTGTTAATGTAGAGCACCATAAAGGTATGTTTTACCTTTTGTGCGCACATGTGCAACTAATTCATCAATGTGTTTATCCTACAGCATGATGGGCTGGAAAAGAAGCAAGGCTGGTTCCTGGAAGAAGTCCAGATCACCAACATGGCCACCAAGAAGACCTGGCTCTTTCCTTGCAGTAAATGGCTGTCATTGTTTGAAAATGACTGTCAGTTGAGCAGAGAACTCAAAGCTCTAGATGCCAAGATGTATGGCAAAACAGGTGGGTGTCCTTTGGTTTTGTCTTTTTACAATTTGTACTTTTGGCCATCCTTC
>JXSR01S074566.1:38777-55541 GCA_000969725.1 Ophiothrix spiculata | reverse complement strand
ATATAGTTTATAACTTCCAGCAGTCATCAGGAATTGAAAAATTGAAGAATGTTCTGTGTAATGTACAGTGCAGCCTTTGTTATTATCATTATTATTGTTATTATTATATCTTTTTTTGCTTTACAGTGGTAAAATACAACGTATCTGTACACACTAGCGACAAATTTGGTGCAGGAACAGATGCTAACGTGTTTTGTATGCTATTTGGAGAATATGGGGACACGGGAGAGCGCCCTCTATCTAAATCCAGTACGCATAAGAACAAATTTGAAAGAAAACAAGTGGATGAGTTTGTATTCGAAGCTGTCACATTACGTCAACTCAATAGAATACGAATCGGGCATGATGGCACGGGGGCAGGCGCCGGATGGCATCTAGATAAAGTTATTGTCAGAGAGGAAGGCAAACCAAAAACGGAAGTGATTTTTCCTTGTAATAGGTAAGAACAAGGAGGATATATATTAGGGAATAGACACAACTCAATACGATACGGAGAGGACATGATGGCTTGGGGGCAGACGCTGGATGGCATCTGGATAAAGTTGTTGTCAGAGAGGAAAGCACACGAAAAACGGAAGTGATTTTTCCTTGTAATAGGTAAGAACAAGGAGGATACATATTAGGGAATTGACAAACTCAATAGGATTCGAATAGGACATGATGGCTCCGGGGCAGGCGCTGGATCGCATCTGGATAAAGTTGTTGTCAGAGAAGAAGACAAACCAAAAACGTGATTTTTCCTTGTAATAGGTACGAACAAGGAGGATATATATTAGGGAATAGACACAACTAAATAGAATACGGATATGGCATGATGGCACGGGGCCAGGCTCTGGATCGCATCTGGATAAAGTTGTTATCAGAGAGGAAGGCAAACCAAAAACGTAAGTGATTTTTCCTTGTAATAGGTACGAACAAGGAGGATATATATTAGGGAATAGACACAACTAAATAGAATACGGATATGGCATGATGGCACGGGGGCAGGCGCCGGATGGCATCTAGATAAAGTTGTTGTCAGAGAGGAAGGCAAACCAAAAACAGAAGTGATTTTTCCTTGTAATAGGTAAGAACAAGGAGGATATATATTCGGGATTCTGCATACATATTTAAAGCATGATGCCATACATTGTTAAAGCAATACTATAAGATTTTGATCAGAAATAGTTTTGAGTAAAAACAGCCTAAAATGAAGGAATGTGACTATCTAAAACCGTTTTCAATTGTATTTTGTCAAAAACTTGTTATGCCATTATAGCAAAATGGATAAAAAGCAAATACATGTTTTCCTATACTAATATACGTGGAATTAAATTCGGGATCCCGAATTTAATTCAACAAATGGCCATAACAGAAAAAGTAAGCATATTTAAGCCAAATTGTTTGGAGGGTATTAATATCTACCAAAACAAACTCAATAAGCTAATAAAATCAAAAGTCATGGGTGAAAAGGGGCGCTCCATTTTTAACACTTTATAGTATTGCTTTAAATGTACACAACATTAAAGAGGTCATACGCTGAATGTGTAACATGAATCATTGTAAATATATAGTAAGCGATATGGCACCAACAACTTACATGCATGTAAGTAGGTTGTGTTTATATCATATTTGGATAATATCCATGGCTGATGAAATATCTGAGTAGATCAGTATTTTTAAAGTAGAAATGTACAAACTAATTATGCAAAACCTTTTCTTACATAATAGGTGGCTAGACCGTGATGAAGATGATGGTTTGATTGTCAGAGAACTAGTACCAGAAGGAAGTCCTCAACTGTTATCCAGTAAGTACTCACATCATTTTTGGCCGAGAGTGATAGAGCGGGTCACTTAACGTAAAGAGATCATGGAGAAAACACTCTAACATACAAAAACAATAACATCATGTGAAAAAATGCACAAGACTTTACATTAGTCCAGCTCAAAACTCTCAAGGACATCTAGCTAAAATTGCTTTATGACAAATCTAGGGGGCGGTTGCCGTAAGTGTGAGGTGAATCCGGCCACCCCCGTGATGAGGATAAAACCGGATTTAAAATTTTGGCTTACTACTACTACAAATGTCTTATTCTACCAGTTAATTTAGTTCACCAATTGGATCAAATGATGCTACAAACACCTCAAGTGCTATGATTATGTGAAACAAAACTCTCATAAAATGCATTTGGGGGATGGGTTTGCGCAGCATTTCCCCCCTCGCCTTTCACCACTGCGTCCCGGAGTTCGATTCCCGGTTGTACCAAGGTTGTATATGAATTTGGTTGTCGATCCATGCTTGTCCTCGCAGGTTTTCTCCAAGCACTTGGGTTTCCTCCTGCATCTAAAATCGAAAATTCTTTCCATTATTCTGTCTTTCACATCATGAAGGCATCCCTTGAATTTAATGCATATGCTTATTGGGATTAGCCTGGCTTTCCGCCGAATGTTATAAATAAATAAATATTTTATTAAGGAGTACAGTCTTAAGAGACATATGATTAATTTGTCACAAATTTATGCTATAATCTTTGTTTTATTTTTTCAGCCACCTCCTACCACATCTCAGTGAAGACGGGAGATGAACGGAGTGCAGGGACAGATGCTAATGTCACCATCAAATTATTTGGTGAGGACGGAGACACAGGAATAATTCCACTTAAACAAGCTGAAAATAACAAGAACAAATTTGAACGAGGCAGGACGGACAAGTTTATTGTGGAAGCTGTGGATTTTGGCAAGGTAAGACTTTATTTTAAAGTTGTTCATAAAGATTAACCGGTGGGGGGGGGGGCACTCAAATATAATGCTGCAAGCAAAGTGTGACCACAATTTTTCAAAACATCCCCTAAAGGGTGATTTTTTTCTAAAGCCAAAATATACCCTTTTCCCCTATTCTCCTAAATGGGGATTTAACCGTTACTATTTTAACACTAGGGTTTGAAAAAGTACCCTATTTCTTGAAAATGGCTGCTTTTGATACCCTTAACAGTGTTATCTGATTCACCCTTCTGTCCTCAAAAACAACCATAATTCACCTTTTTCTTGGTCACGCTATGTCTGCAGCATTATTCTTGAGTGGCCCCTCAGGATTAACTGTTTTGTCTTAAAGAAATGCCCCCTAGAGATTTTTGAGGAAAATTTTAAAAAACAATCAATTTCATAGCATTTTCTTAAATTGTTATGCTTACTATACTTGTGACAGAGAAAGATTTATGGCCACACCCTGCTCACAATCGTTATGAATATAATATGAATATAATGAACTGGTTACAAGGTGACATGGTTTTGTGTTTATGAATATAAATGACTAGAATCTTGTGATCACTTATAGCATCCAAAACAACTGGCATCTGTATTTATTTTGGATTTAGCAGCGTAAGTTTCGGTGCATGTCTAAAGTGGTTAGGGGTCGTTTTCACTGGGTGAAAAAAGCAAGAGCGCTGTTAACGAGCATGTAGCGGAAAATGTTATCGGAAAATGTTGTATGAATTGAAGGTTATTTGAAAGATAAAAGTCAGTGCTACATATTGATATTAACTGAAACTTCAAAATACTTCAAAATATTGTCTACTGAATGATAAAAGTAGGTGCGCACCATGTTGGGTAAAATAGTGCATGTAGTTCATGAAATTGTGATAAATTAAAAAACAGGAGCTGTTGGTTCTTAGATGGTGTTGATACTTAAACACATAGGCATTCAGATGAGAGTGCTTTTATTTTCCTTAAATATTTAGACTACTTAAAGCATTTATTGTGGCGTTTATCACAAATGTTGTCTATTCATCTTGAGTACATCCATATCGGCCATGATGGATCTGGTCCAGGAGCCGGTTGGTTCTTAGATGGTGTTGACACTGAAACACATAGCCATTCAAATGAGAGTGCTTTTATTTATGAAATATTTAGACTACTTTATGAATTTCTTGTATCATTAACCACAAATGTTGTCTATTCAGCTTGAGTACATCCAAATCGGCCATGATGGATCTGGTCCAGGAGCCGGTTGGTTCTTGGATGGCGTAGAGATTGACATCCCGTCACGAGGTGAAACCTACTCCTTTGCATCTCATCGATGGTTGGCTTCTGATGAGGAGGATGGGGAGCTACAAGTAGAGCTCTATCCTACTGATGTCAAGAAGAGTAAAGCACGTATGTATTTCAACCAGCTTGAACAATTCACTTCACCTTAAATTCTAGTTGAAGTTTATGCCATTCGGAGGCATTTTATTCTCTCTTTTCCTTCTTTCACTTTCCTTGTAATATCAGTAGGCTTTTAGACCATGTTTAAAACTACAGTCATATTTGCAAAAGACATGCATGGATGGCCTAGACCTAAGTGCCTTAATCATCAGGTAGAGTGTGCCCAAATGCTACAGACAAGAGTTTGATGGCCTGTCTGTCTGTACTTTCTGGAATGATGTCCCTTAACCATTACCATAAATTTCAACTATACCAATTAATTGGTGACCTAACATTTACCTACCTTTGGCTCTCCCCTCTATATTTGTTTACCTTATTCATTATATTCATCAGAGATGCCAGTTTTCCTGTTTTAGCCTGATTTCAGGTTTTTTTAACTTGATTTCAGGGTTTTTTACCTCCAAATTTATGCGTTTTTATGTATTTTCAGCCATTTTTTCAGCCTTTTTGCCAAAATGTTTGCACATTTGCGGATTGTTTTGAAAGTTTCAGGTTTTATCAGTGATACATACTTGCATCTCTGATTCATAAATGATACCGTAATTAAGGTGTTGAATTGAAATTTACACACTAAAATCCAACTAAAAATCACTTTTAATTAAATAGTGTTCACAATGTAGATTAAATAAAGCTTGCCCACATGAGTGAATTAATGTCTATTTTGCTGTGGTTAATTTATCTTTTCTTCTTGCAATGATGCACTCAGGTCCAGGTAAGGCCACATCTAAGAAGGTAACATTGTATAGCCACTGAATTAACCCTAAAGAAGAGAGTGAGTTTGTGATCCTTGATAGTGCGGTTTATTCCATTAAAAACTCTAATACTTCCCATTTTGCTCCCAGTAGCTGACAAAATTATTTGCAAGGGGCCATATATGAGATCTTGAAGTATGGTCTGATTGCTCCATGTTTTTATTTTTTTGTTTTCAAAATTTTTGAGAGTACTAAAATATTGATCTTATTTTTTTTCGCAACCCATGTGTCGGAAGGTTTATGCCTAAAATGTGCCATTTTGGAGCAATAATAAGTAAACATGCGTCTAGTTATGGTAACTGTAATTAAATTTTACACCTAGTTAAGTATAAAATAGTGAAATACTTCAGAAATCATTTAATAAAAATGTTTGAGCCGATTTGACTGAAATTTGAATTAGAAACTTCTTTAGAAGTAACCTTTCTAATGAAATGGAAAACTGAATTGGAAAAATCTCTCCATGCTCTTTTTTCCCCAATATACTTCCATTTTGGATCAAACATCTCCTTTCTTCGATTCCATGGGTCGTTGCACATCATTTTCACATGTTTGATCCATTTCATATCAAATTGTTCATTTGTCAATCAGTGTTGTTGCCAAACACATAGGTTTTAACATGATCCAAAAGAAGGGGTGCAGCATAGTTCTTGTAAATACAAACTAGATGATTAGCAATTTAAGATTAGAAATTGAAGCCATATCAAATGAATATCATTCTAAAATGCTGCACTAGAATTTATCGAGTGAATAATAGTAAAATCCCCAATGCATTCCGTCACCCACCCAACTGCTTCCTGAAGACGATGCAGGATTTCCTGCCTTGCTTCCCCAAAACAAATATAATTCCATTCTCATTTCCATTAATGTATTCAGGTGGTTTCAGAGTAGCTGTTGTTGAGGTAGAGGACAAAGCATTTGCAATTTTGAGTTGTCGTAATGTAGCACGTCACAACAATATTTGCATATTGCCGTAATGGTCTGTCATGAAGAAGTTTAAATTTTCCAACTCAAAGCAATGCTTTGTTACGACCATCACGACAAAGTTATCAATATATCGGCTTGTTGTGCTTGCCGCAAAATTTCCCAGGTGCAACAAAGTAGAGTTTGTGCACTTTATAAATTTTTGACGTCATGCAACCACTACGACAGTCACTCTGAACCAGCTTTAGGGGTAAAGTTTTTTTATTAAGTTACTTGAGCAATTCCACCAACCTTATGCCACCCTCTGGTTTCTTTCCCAAACAAAATCTAGTGAAGCTACCCAGTTTGATATTCTACCTGTAGTCAGAAATTGGGCTAGAGTATCACTTGTTAAGCTTTACCTCTAAACCTGGTTGAATATCAAAAATATCTTCTACTATTCCAGGTTGAGCTAGCGTACCCCTCATATGGTAGTAGGATTAGTTAGCTTAAAACCAGTTTAAATATCTTCTACCTTTCCCAGTTTAAACCAAGCACCCCTTGTATGATAGTAGGATTAGTTAGTCAACTTTAAACTGGTTTAGATATCTGCTACTTTGCCCAGTTTGAACCCAGTTTACAATATATTGAGAGTTTTTGTTGGTTTCCTTTTGTACTGGACCACAAAAATAACCTGATTTTTAACAATTCTTTTTAAGATTGAAGTGATAATTCCGTACACTTACCAGCTGACACCCATAATGTATTAATAACCTGCGTAATAGCGCCATCAAGTCTAATAAGATTATTTCTACTTTTACGCAAACAACTGCGCGGTCATTATCAGGTAACAATGACTTCTTATAATAACCTGTGTATGTGATGTCATTAGCGCTGTATGCGTTTTCTCATAAAACGCTAATCAAACGCGCGTATGCACCACACAGTACGCGATGATTGTCATGCCTGGACTGATCGAAATTCTCTAATAGAGTTAAGTAGACCTTTAAGTAAGAAATAAGTTTAATAAAGTATTTCTTTATACAATCAGACATAAAAGGAATTAAAAATGTCGAAAGACAGTTATTAATAACAATGATAACTTTGCACCCTCTTTTAATTCGGTCATTGTGTAAAATTGTTGTTTTGTACTTTTCTTCTGGAGCGTAATTACCTCCGATTTTAAACAATGACCTCAAAAAAAGATAGTGCGCAGTTATTATTGTCTAAATAGAATTGAAATCAAGTCTAAAATTGGAAGTTTTGTATGACTATTGTTCAACATTTTATTATGCAATGTAAACCTTAAAGCAATTAGTTACACCAAGAAGATTGCAACAAGTTTCCAGTTTCAGACTTTGTCAATTTTAGTCATAATTTCCAGTTTCAGACTTTGTCAATTTTAGTCATAATTTCCACTAAGTAAATAGTGTACACAATGCATATCATATTTTCACCAACAATATCCATTTGATTTATTATGTTAATGGTATATAGTATTTTTAATCACTTTTCAAATGAGTGTCATTCATTTTGTATTTATGAAGAAGTAACCATCAAGCATCTTTCATCTGGAGACTAATACCATTCACACATGAAATCATAAACACCTCTCCATGATAACAAAGAAAAAGTGTATCAACTTTAGTTAATAGTGTAGCCATTAACATATTTAAAAACCGGATATTTTGATATTCCTTTCAATTATGTTTTCACAAGCTTGAAAGTTGAGGTAACCAATTTGATTATATTATTTGCAATGAAGCATGTAATAATCAGGGTTGTATCTGTGTTTCCAGGGAACCACTATACAGCATAGAGTCTGGCTCAATCTACCCATTTCTTCCAAATGACGCTTATTTCTCAACTTCGAGTATATGAGCATCATTTTCCAGATATTTTCAACTCTGAAATTGTGTATTTATAATTTTTAAAATACCAAGAAGACTTTTAATATTTTGAGAAAGAGCACCACGCCGGGCTCGAACCCACGCCAGCCGTAGTATGAAGTTTACAAGTCGAACGCCTAACCACTGAGCAACTGAAACAGCTGCCGGGATGGGTTGCATTTTCGTATTTAGCCAATCACTGACGGGGACCCGACCCTAAGTCAGTAAACAGGGACCCGACCCTAACTCAGTAACAGGGTACCTGACCCTAACTCACTAATCAGGGCCTGACCCTAACCCTGACCCTAAACATACCCCAACCCTACCCTAACCCTAGCCCTGACCCTAATAAAGCTTATGATTATATTATGATGATGTAAGGTACTTAATAATAATGAGTAGCCAGACTCTATGCTGTTTAGTGGTTCCGGTGTTTCCAAGAAAAAACAACTGGACAAGCAAGATAGAAAAGTTGCAACTGAGATTGACCAGCATTTCATGCATAATATACTATCATCATTGGAAATTTCTTTCAGATAAAATCGATGCTTTCATGGATCTAGTTTCTTGTTAGAAAAGTTAACCACCTGACGGTATTTGTACAGCCCTGATTATGAAACTGGAAATGTGATGGAGTTCTCTATCAGTGAGACACTTAGAAACCTTTGAATTTTTGGGGGTATATGCATATTATTGAAATCAACGTTTGAAGTAAGAAAATAATTTTACTTGTCTGCCGGACAAGTAGCATATTTATTTTACTTGTCCGAACAAAAATCTGCTTGCCCATATTTTTTTGTTCAATTTTGTATGCAAAAATAGAACAAAAACAAAGTAGGCCTACTACACAAATTTTGCACAGCTAGTAAAAGCTGCAACTGTTTATTAGAAGATAAATGTAGTTACAAGGTCCCCATTACATTGCAACTAATTTGGGTCCCAGGTACAACCCTGTAAATTGCGACCAAATTTTGGCTGATGCGACCATGCCGTCTTTTCGCAATCGCCATTTGCGACCAAGAAAAATACTAATTGGTCGCCAGAGGATTCCTGAAAACATCGACCTGAAAGCTTAAAAATGTCCTATAAGACTACAGTCAGGCATGTGCTTAAGCTTACCGAATGTAATAATGCAATAATAAAGTGATTTTGAATTTATTTTCAGTTGTTATTTATTTCCAATACCACAACATTCCATTCTATTTTCATTCATCATTGCAATGTTTACATCATGCTTATGTTACGAACGAGTGCTATTATAGCTGGCATGACCGTATGTATCGGACATATTTAATTAGGTAGGTCAACTTATCAATGACGTAATTTGACCTGTACATGCACAACAGACACTAATATATGACGAAATGTACAATTGCACTGTGTCAAAGGGTATGTGAATTCATGAATAATTTATACGAGCATATGCTGTTTACTTTTGTCGGACAGAGGTGATTTAAATTTGACAGCTAATTTCGTACCTGACAAAATGCGAAAGAATTCTTTGTCAATTTTGGACTTTTTCGTTTTTCCTCGTATGCAGCAGAATTTGCCCCCTTTTCAATTGGTCTCTTTAGTGGATTCCGTTTGCCAATAGCTTCAAACAAGCTCAGCTGTTTCGTCATGCTAAAAATATTGTTGAACCCCTGCCTACTGGTACTGGAATATTCACGTTGAGAATGACAAGAAATACGAAAGCAATGCAAACACATGAAAAATATACTCGTAATAAGAGACCATAGTTCAAATAATGTAGTGTAATACATGCAAGCGATAATGAACGAATGTAACAGAGACCAAAGCCTCGATCTTCAAAGTTCAACATTGATATACGCAAATATATGAAATGTGAAATTGGTAGATAGCGATGCGAATGTTTGAAACGTAAATAGAACTCTACATTGCGGTATATCACAGTCAAGCTTCGGGATGTTCCCCTAGTACATTCGCCGATGCGGCGATATGTTGGCTTTATTTAACATTTTTTTCTTGGTCGAAACTATCGAATTTGCTGTCATTTTGTCAGAAATATTGGAACACGATATTGCATTTTGGTCCCGATAAGCTTATGGAATACTGTTGTACAGTTAAGTATGTTCGATTTTCACTTGTCCATCGGACAAGTGCTCACTTCAATTTCACTTGTCCGGCGCAAATTTTGGTTGTCCCGGACAAGCGGACAAGCGCTTACTTCGAACGTTGATTGAAATCATTAAATTTCCTACAAATCAAATCTGTAAGGTGCGTATGATGAAAGCGTGTGTGACTATGCATTGAAGACGAAACTTCACCGCACATGTCTTGATTGGTTGTTTGACGTGGGGTTTGTGTGAAAAGAAAGTCTTTCATACTACTCGAGGTCATTACTTTTTTACTCCACGCATTTGTTGCGTTTAAAAATTCATGACTTGTAGGAAATTTAATGATTTCAATAATAGCTTGTAATGCACGTATAATGATCAATTTATCAGTCAATCAATTATGTCAGTTAACCATGCAAATAAAAATTTTGACCCTCCATATCGAATGGTACCTCAAGAGTCCCAAAATCAAAACTGATATTTTGGTCTCATCTGAAAGCTGAGATTTAAAGCTTTAAAATTACGCACTTTTGGAAGTTAGAACCTGATTAATATGATAGAAGACATTTCAAAGTTAACATTTCTAACAATTTGACGACGGACACAATTTTTGACTATGCTCAACTTCAATGGCCCATATCACTTAATATACTATGCAGATCTTAAGGTACCTATTGATTTGACAGGTCACATACATAATCCCACTATAAACAATTAATCTTAACAAAATGTTGCCTGTTGCATTTGACAAGTATATCATTCTGTCAAATAAATTGCATGTTTTCACATGGTTTTGCATGAATTTTGCATGCAGTATGATTTATAGGTTTAATCATAACTAGGAAAAATAGCTTTGGAGGTAATTCTCTTTTTTTGATATCACAACTCATGCAGACTTTGGTTTAACTACCATTTGATAGTACTATAGAACTTGATACAGCGATGATAATCTTGTTGCAGAAACTTTTGGCTAATGTTTATATGCATGAAAGTCATTAAATAATGCTATATTTAGTTATCAAGTTGAGGGATGGTTTGTTTTGGTTTTGAATGATCTGTCTATAATTTGCATGCTCTGAAGCCCAAAAATGTTGTCATGACTCATTGAATTGACCTCTAACCTTTTCAATTGGCAGGTATACCATATGAAATCACCATAACAACCGGCGATGTGTCTGGAGCTGGTACCGATGCCAATGTTATCATTCGTATCTATGGCGATGATGGTGCCAAGACGGAAGAGTTCTCACTCAGAAACAGGACTGATAACTTTGAAAGAAAAATGGTGGATAAATTTAAGGTAAGTAGAAAAAATGCTTCTACCTGATTGGTTCATAATATAGTGATTACTGACTGTCCAATAATATTGCTTGTTGAATTTCAAAGAATCGGAAGATTCAGGACAGGGTATAAGCAGCTTGTAGGACACAGACAATTAAGAAATCTGTGACCTTCTGTATCATGCAACGAAATGTAACAACCAACTCTGTAAAATGGAGACATTTTCATATACCATCACAATCAAAGTTCCAACAATTAATTTCTGTTATGTGGTTTGCACCAGCAACAAACTGTATGTTGTTTATATTAGGCTACATAAAATGAATTGTTTGATTCTTGTCCACAGGCTTTTCTTCAAGAATTAACAGAGAGAGGGTGGGCTTAGGCGTTGGAGCACAATAAGGCCACAACTTTGTGCGGCTGGACGCAACCTGGCCACGCAACCTGGCCACAGCCTTAATTTTCCAAGATGGTGACCGTAGGCTTGATAATGCACCTCCAAATAATTTCAAAACATGTAATGAATATTCTATATACAATAGTCTTGAGGTAAACAATCAAACCTACGGTCGCCATTTTGAAAAATTAAGGCTGTGGCCAGGTTGCGGCCTTATTATACCCCGGGTAAAATAACCATTGTTCCGACATTTTCAAACAATGCTCATGGAAAAGATGAGTCCTTTTTTAAAATGTGAGGTTCTGAGGGGTTAAACCCCCATTACCTCTAAACGTCTTGGAAGTGACCCATGTTTTCTTATTAACTAATTAATTTTGAAAAATCTGCAAACAAATCATAACAGTCCCAGTAAGGCCAAAAATGTTTGTTTGCCTTCCAGTGGAAAAATTTAAATTTTGGGTCGGTTGGTCGGTTGATCTTTTTTTTTACTCTTCACATATATATTAAAGAATGATGTCATTCCATGGATTTTATATTGAATACCAAGCAATGCAGTGCTTAATCAAAGATTGTGGGTCATTATTTAGAGGAAACATGCATTTTATACTACTAAATGTGACTTTGTACTGCTAAATTTTACGTTTTCCATCGAAAAATATTGAGTTTTCATATATTACATGTTTGAAGAAAAAAAAACCCACTAAAATACCAAACCCAAATTTTTGGCGTTTTAAAGTCGGTCGCGGAGGGCAAAAAACATTTTTTTTTGGCCTAATTGAAGAACGAGCAGACAAGATCCGAACAATCCGATTTTACATATCCTGATATATGACAGATGTCCTCCAATATGCTGTACTGAATAAAGTGTTTCTCACCTATGTCTCTTGTCAGAAATAGTTGAAAGAATGTTAACATGCCCTTTTTTCATATAGATTGAAGCTGAAGATGTTGGTCCAATATCCAAAATTCGTATTGGTCATGATGGCGCCGGCCGGTTTGCTGGATGGTTCTTAGATAGGGTAAGCATTATCATATTAATTAGAAAAACAGTGTAAAATAAATATCTTTCGCATGCAAGGCTCAAGGAATTATTACAACTGTCCACTTTGTTACTAGCAGTGTCATCTTTACATAATGATGAATGATGAAGATTCCAAAAATGGGGACATAAAATAACTAGCCAATAATTTAGTCTTCTATGCTACAACAAATAAGGTCAAAAATTCACTTTTTCCATTTTGGTCATTTTTTGACCTTATTTGGCGTAAAATTCTAAAAATTGATCAAAATGCTCAAAAAGAAAAAATGCAACGTCTGAATGGATGTTTTAAGTTTAAAAAAATACATTCAGAAGCCATTTTTTAAAAATTTGTAATTTTAAGCTTGTTTGGAAGCCCAAATGGCCAAAAAATGTGTTTTTGTGATTTTCTCGAAAAATATGATTTTTGGTCAAAAATCAACATCCCATCCCTATCATGTTCCTTGTGAAAATTTCTTTCTGGAAATGTATACTTTTATTAACTTTAAGCACTTTGTTAAAAAGTTATGGTGCAAAATAAACTTGCAAAAACGTAAAAATTGAGTAACGTATTGTCCCCCTTAAAACGTCATGTGTTTAACCTGTGAACCTATTTGTATTGATGAAACAGCTAGAAAGTTTAAAAGCAGATCAGTGAGCACAAAACTAATTAGACTTTTCAACTGTTTTACAACATCGGATATCCATGTGCAGTATATAGCAATGTGACTTACTTGACTCTAGCTGTTACAAAAAGTTGAGTATAAAATATTTACACATTTAAGTAATGTTTTTCCTCCAATTTAGGTTGTTGTTGAAAGATTTCCGCCAAAGAGGAAGTTGAAGCGAAAGAAATCCAAATCCAAAGTTGATGATGATGAAGATGATAGGAAAAGTTTGAAAAAGCGATCATCGAAGTCAAGACATAGTGATGATGATGATGACGTCAGAAGAAATGTTAGAAGGAGATCAAGGTCCAGATATAGTGATGATGAGGAGGATGACCGGAAAAGTGTGAGACGAAGATCTAAGTCCAGACATAGTGATGAGGATGAGGACGAGGAGGACAAGAATTCCACACCGGAAGTGACCAAGTATTTATTTGTGTGCAATAGATGGTTAGCCAGGGGTGAGGATGACGGGCAGATTGTGAGGGAATTGGTGCCCACTGATGAACAGGGAAAAGTCCTCAGAAAGAATTCACTTATTGGTGAGTCCAATAGTTATTTTGAAGCTTATTATCATCAAAAACACTGAATTGTCTAGGATTGCACAGTGCCCTCATCTCATGCGAGACATCTCAATCAGACGTTTTTTGCCGAATTAAAATCTTTGATATCTATGATTTAGTTCTTTAATTACCAACAAGTTCCATGTTCATTTTGTTTTCCCTCTCTGTCTTTTGCATTTGACATTGAATTTAGTTAGGGTCTGCTTTGCTCTGTATCTCATCTAGTAGTAGTAGTAGGCATAATAGATGGCTCAACCAGGACATTTGTCTCTTCTTGATGATCATGTACCATGGTTTTTTTTATTGTTTCTTCATATAGTTTGTTGTTGCTAATTGTCTGAGGCCAGTTAATATTTAGAATTCTTTTTAGAAAGAATCTTTGAAGAATGTCTATTTTTAGTTCTAATTTCTTTGTGAGTGTCCGAAGTTCCCTGTTGTACCTGAAGATAACTTAACGTTTTTGGATGTTTTTGTTGTTGAAGACATGTTTGAGCTGATCCAAAGCTGTAATATCATGTTTCTTTTTTTAATGCTTTTTGTTCTCAATTTTCTTATATTGATATAGATGCACTGTGAAAATAATATGTACGTACCAAGCATGTTGAACTTTCTATGTGCACAAAGATAAAAAGCTAAAATTGATTAAATTTGGCAGTGCAGAAAATTACTGTTCCTAAAGATGTTTACTCCACAGTACCCATTTCTGAACTGACTTTTGAAGAAGGAAACTGTACATGTATGAGGGAGTATATATGTAGTGTTGGAGTCAACAATATAAAATGCAAACCCGTCCCGGAGGGACGGAAAAGGGGATTTCTTTTGGGGGATCTTATAGCCAGCAAAAGAGGGGCACGGTTTGTTTTTGGGGGGAAGAAGGTTACGCAAGAAGGATTGGAGAATCTCTGCGGGGATTATTCATTCTGGGGCCAGGGGGTTATTTATTCTGGGGGTATTTTCAAGTGCAGTTATGTAAAGAAACTTGGATTATAGTAGGAAGTCTGGTAGGGGGTAGGGATAGGGCTGTCGGAGAATCGCTATGACCGGGTTTTTATTGTGTAGGCGGGGACTGTTTTGTTCTTGAGTACTGAGTTCTGTTGTGAAAAGAAAAACACAATGGTTACGGACACTATGTGAATATTTTAAAGATAAAACACTGGGAATAACGCTAACACCCTTCCCTAGCCTAACCTAATCCTAACCCTAACCCTAAACTCTAACCCTAACCCTAAACCTAATCCTAACCCTAAACCCTAACCCTAACCCTAAACCTCAACTTATAACCCTAAACGTAAACTTAACCCTAAACCCAAACATAGTATCAAGCTTAACCCTAAACCCAAACATAGTATCAAGCTATATATATACTCCCTCAATAGCCCCCGAAACGCATTTTTACACAGTTAAGGTATAGCGCCGGGGGCTATTGAGGGAGTATAATATAGCTTGTTGTTATCCAAGACACTATATATATACTCCCTCGATAGCCCCTGAAACGCATTTTTACACAGTTAAGGTATAGCGCCGGGGGCTATTGAGGGAGTATATAATAATAATAATACTGGCATTTATATTGCGCCTTTTCCAGTGGATACAAAGCGCTGGCCATTATTATTACGCCGTAACAAGGGAATCGTCAGAACCATTTCGCCTTAAACTAGGCCATTTGCGGTTGTGATATTCCCCCCTAAACAGCTCCCCAATGCGCTCGGGTCGAGGAGGCAAGTGTGATAAAGTGATTTGCCCAGGTTCACAACACGTTGGCACTAGCGGGGCTCGAACTCACAACCTTCCGTTTATGAGTCCTGCACTGTTCCGCTAGGCCACACGCGCCCACAAAGTATATATATATATAGTGTCTTGGATAGCATCAAGCTATTAGTATACTCCCTCAATAGCCCCCGAAACGCATTTTTACACAGTTAAGGTATAGCGCCGGGGGTTATTGAGGGACGAAAAAGGGGATTTCTTTCGGGGGGATCTTATAGCACGGTTAGTTTTGGGGGGAAGAAGGTTACGCAAGAAAGATTGGAGAATCGCTCCGGGGGTCATTTATTCTAGGGGCAGGGGCTGTTTGTTCTCGGGTATTTTAAATTGTTGGTATGAAAAGAAAACTTGGATTATGGTAAGGGTTAGGTTTAGATCTTGGACTAGAGTTAGGGTTAGTTTTAGGGTTAGGGTAGGGTTGGAATTACAGGTAAGAGTAAAGATGAATCAGAATTTTGCACACATTTTTACCCCAGCTCTAATCCTTGCACTTATCTTTAATAACGCAAGTCCTTACCAACAGCAACCGAGTCGTACATGTAGTTTAGGATGTAGGCCTAAAACTAGCAGACGACGTTTTTATTGTACGCGCCCTCACTCTCTGTGTAGGATGTCACGTAAAAACAATAAAACTGACAACAAAGTAATTATCGATCAGAACTAAATACCGTACGCACATATATCGAATTAATTTTCAGTAAGCCAGGGGGTCTTAAATATTGCCGGGTGCTATTCAGGGACATTACCGACAATTTTACAGGGGGGGGGGAGAATAGAACAGGCTGGATGCTCGGTTTGATTTTGATTGAAGCATGCATGCTGAAACAATTTTAATTGTCAGTGTAAAGATTAAATTCTATTCAAAAGAGTCAAAATTGTGTTTTTTTACTTTTCTCTAGTGTGCGAGTATGTGGTGCACCTATATACAGGTGATGTGTTCAAGGCAGGGACAGATGCCAATGTGTTTGTCAACATGTATGGGGAGAAAGGAGACACCGGAGAGAGACGTATGAAAGATTCCGAGACAAATATGAACAAATTTGAGCGCAATCAGGTAAGCTGAAACAGGGCTGGGTATGAACAGATGCCAATGTGTTTGTCAACACGTATGGAGAGAAAGGAGACACCGGAGAGAGGCGTATGAAGGATTCTGAGACAAATATGAACAAATTTGAATGCAATCAGGTAAGCTGATACAGGGCTTGGTATGAACAGATGCCAATGTGTTTGTCAACATGTATGGGGAGAAAGGAGACACCGGAGAGAGACGTA